>CALSCE010009442.1:4517186-4527307 GCA_943593645.1 Bovichtus variegatus | reverse complement strand
GGGGAAAAAAAACACTAGTTGCAATATAGATACGGGACCAGCGCAGTTTGTGCTCAAATGCTGACAATATGACCACCATTGTTGTATTTTATCACGACTAAATCGTGCTAAATAGAAGCGGTTTACAATTCAAAAATGTTTTTTTTAATTTTTTTTATTGCAGAGCTTATCTTCTAAATAAATTTGCTTCTGCAGAGCGGATATATACTACAGAAGGTGTCGCGTCACAGCTTAGACGGCAGGATGAGCTTTGTTCTTATTTCTGGCTTTGAGAAGGCTGCAGGAAATGTTCACTAATACAGACAGTTTTCTTGGGAGTGTAAGAGCAACACACAAAGCTAAAAACCAGTATTATCCCGCTTTTAAGCCCTTGTCAACTAGAGACAAGCAATACTCCATCAAGCTTCAGGGAATTGTAATACTCCCACACAGACTGTGCAGTATTGAATAACAGCCTGATTTAAGTGCCCATCACTGTCCTAATTGGTTTCTTCTGGCTCCGCGTTGACTCCGCTTTCTCAATCCCTCTCTAACATTCTGACCATCTCTCTGTCTGTCGTTCTCCCCGAGGCATCGCACACATCTCTCCTGCTCCGCTCTCCCTCACAGTACTGTCCTGCTTAGTCTTGCTGGCCTCGACAATGACTTTGATTAAAGTGGCGTACCAGTCGCATTGATCAGTCCTCATTCAGCCATGTTTGACCACAGAGCAGCATTAACAACAGATTTGATTGTGTGATTGTGATTGGATTTGATTGGATTTGGACATTCGCTTTATTCTCCCTGATTTGGTTCAAACCTAACTGTGAACTCAGTGATCTCAACTGTGCTACCAACGCCATAGAAAGAGAAGTGCTTTAGTTTACCCTCTTTGAAATATCGGTTTGACACCGCTGCCAAATCTGCCTGTACATTCATTAAATGCGCATCAGTGTAGGTTTCTGCTTCCCCGCAGTAATATTATATCCCTTTAACACACTTGTGTCGCCTCTGTGTGGGTAGAAAAGGTTTACTGCAACATTGTGCCACCGCCTTGCATTTCCGTGGTGTATGGATACATTTTATTAAAAAGAAAGTACTGGTGGGTATTCAATCTAAATTGATTTCCCGGGCCACATACGGTACATGCATGTACATGTATACCGTATGACTTACAAGACCTTTATATTCCCTAGGAAAATGAGAAAGATTGTCATACTTTACATGTAAATATGAAAATACCTAAATTAAAGTACGATGGTGTGTGTGTAACATGGCACAACCAGCAGGCATGATGCAGGGTGACCAGGGATTCGCCTGCAGGTCAAGAGGACAACATCTGACTTACAATGGACAGTAGACGCCATGTCACCACTGTGTGTACTGAGGCAGCACGACATACAGTGTGGAACAGAGAAACAAAGCTCACTCAAGTGTAAAAAAAAACCCTCAAATAAACTTTCTGTGTCCCAAAAGTCAGACTGCCCTTCATTGTCACTGGAGCAGCTGCAGACTTTGCTGAAATACCTGCAGCAGGCTGAGTTATAATAACCTGAGGTACATTTTAAAAGCTAGCATACAACAGCTATAACTTCTATCTTTCTTCATAGTAGCTTCAGCATTGTTCTGTAGCTGGTGGCAGCCTAAGGGCTCCCCCTTTGGCATTGTTTCCTCACTTATGTGCATTTGCAACCCAATGTACTGTGATTGTATTTTGATTTCTGGCAATGGCTCTTTACCGCGTACGTGTCTCATTGCTCCGGATTGAATGTGTTGAAATACCTAAATGATACACTTATAAATCTTGAGTTACAATGAACTATTATTTACAATATTTGGTCTGCTCATTTCAGGAGGAAAGAAAATCCGAAATCCGCTGAAAATGTCCATCACTATTTCCCAGAGCCTCACCTTCCAATGTCAAGTTGTGTCTGTCCAGCAGTCCAAAGAGGACTAAACCACAGCAAATATTCACATTTGACAAATCAAGTAGCAATAGGTAGTTGCTACTTGGACCTATAGCGTAGATCTATAACCCATTTACCTGGGGCTAGTTTGCAACAATACAATATATTAACATTTCCTTATTTTGTGTTGACTTCCAATCACAAACGTTATGGTACGAAACCTAGTTTAAAATTAACCGTTGCCCCAGATAAGAAAACATGAATGTTCTAATAAAGTATGCGTATAGTCCACATGCTTACAGAGACTCTGAGTTCTTCCTGTGGGTATCAGGTGATTGACAGCATAACATCATGTGTGTAATGATGCAAAAACGAGCCAAATAAAGACGGCAACTGGAAGTTGTTTTTGTTACTGTTCATACTGTACGAGAACGAATGGCAGCAAACGGAGAAAAACAAGCTGTGCCTCATCAAGATGAATATAGGCAGACAACAGCAGGGAAAATAAGGACAGGAGCAGCTTCTCATGAACTTAATATCATAGTAATTGTACTAGTAATGGTATAAGGATAAAATAAAAGGGGAAAAAATGTGTTGAAACAATGCATAATTATGGCTATTTAGATATATGTTATAGCGCAATTAAAAATGCAACTTAATGAGCAAAACTGTGCAGGATATTATCAAATAGGAAGAAAGAAAAAAAAGATATGGAATATGCCTACGGGTTAGGGTTTGCAAAATAGGAGCAATGTCTGTTCCTTTTGTAGCGGTAACACTTAGTAAATGATGCCATGCCTTTTCTGATAGGCGTGTACACCACAGGAAGATCAGTCAAACAACCCAACAACAAAATATGCATTTAAATACTGTTTAGCTTTAAAAAAAACAGGCAACTGTGCAAAACCTTCTCAATGACAATGAATCATAACAAAACTACTTGAATGTGGTTGTTGGGTACGTTAACGTTGCATCATGATTTATTTTCACATATCTGTCATATAATTGTTGTGGGATGAAAAAAAAGCAGGCTACGGTAGCTCACTCTGAAATGTAGTGGAGTCGAAGTAACAAACACAAAATGGTAATACACTGATAAAGTACAACTACCTCAAACCTGATCTTAAGTACAAGAGCGGAGAGTAGTTGATGTGTATTCCACAACTGGTAAACTGGGATACCACAGCCCATTATCGGAGCATAATACACAACACTGCAGTCCATGACAGATTATTATTATTAAAATATACAGCACCAGACGCCCTGCACAGGCCATGACCATGACAACTAATAATAGCCTATGTGACATTGGGGAGAGCCTCAGCGGGCCCTGTCCATGGTATCTGTAGCGCAATTTATGGGGACGCCACACAATGACAAATTTGGGTAAAGTTAGCCCTAACTATAATACATCACAATTTTCCAGATTCAGGCCAATAAATATATAATATAACAAGCAATACAATCACAGTAGCAAGCAGAGAGAGAGAGAGAGACAGAGAGAGAGACAGAAGGACAGAGAGTTTTAAGTCCATCGCGGTGGAAAGGTGTCCCAAAAACCACCTCATATTTCCCGCTGGATTTGAGGACTTCCACAACAGACAACTCCATTTAAGGGGGGTCCAATTTTCTCCTGTGGACAGTTGTCCTAACGCCATGCTCTTTTTCTATCTGGGCTCAGGTCCAGTTCCTGAGTTTCTATTCCCAGTCAGTCATTTGGAGCAGCTGTACAAGTCCAGAAATCCTACTTCTGTAGCCACTAGCTAAAAAAAAAAAACTCCAACAAAAACACGGTGGCTGATATAAATAGCATAACTTCAAAACTAACTTCTTCAAAATGTTCCTTTAACATAGCTAACTGCCTGTGGTTTCATTGTCGCAAAAGCTACAGTGGCTCCCTTCACTTTTTCCTCCTCCCCAGAGAGTCTCAGCCACCCAGTTTCACAGAGGCATGAAGCCCCTAATCAAGAAATATCCACTTCAGTGGCTTGACATGCAGCTGGTCTTCAATGCTGGTCTGTTGCTTGGTCGGTCTATTCTTTCACGGGTCCATTCAACAGTTTTGCCAACAGGATTCTAAATATATTGCTCTGGCCAAGGTTTACTACGAATGTTGCTATATTTTGTCATTTCTTTTTTTTTTTATACAATTATTTGATATAAATATAAAAAGAAAACTAATAGATTTTCATGAAAGGTGCTGTGGATATTCACAGTGCCAAGGAAATTGCAGTGACCTCTACGTTTTCCCTCTCGTAAAAATGTTACATGAATGATCCTTTAACAACAGCAAAGTGATCCGTATGTTCTTCATTTTGTCTATTGCTTTTCTATAATGTGTAGCTAATGAACATTAGAGCCTCTAGTATAGGGGCTGATAATGGGGCTTAAAAGCTTGTTGTTTTAATATTAAAGAAAACAGTTCTTAGAATTATCCTCAAGCTAGACTATATTTTCAACATCTATTATGTACATTGTTAGAAATATTTGATCTATTTTTATCACTTATTTGAAAAGAATATACACAAGGATGCACAGGTACGGCAGGATTATACCATGGAATGCTGCTTGATAGCTAACAGTTAACAGATTAGTGCTGAGGCGAATTATGTGAGAAAGATAGTGTGTTTCAGAATCAAATTATTAATAAACAATACACACGCCAATGCCGATAGACGGCTCATAATGGATGCAAAATTAAACAGATCTCTCCACTTGTGAAGCGGCAAAAGATGCACAATGAGAGGAGGTTGTAATCTGCGTGGAACAATGAATGCAGGCATTCAGCAAAAATTATTCATACAGCTGGATTTTACGACTGCGTGAACACACTCAAATGGCAGCTTGCGTGTATCACAGTGAGGTTTTCGGCAGTGCTGTCTGCCATAATATGACTGTGTATTCTGTAGCAGCCAAAACACCGGCCTCATATTGAAACGTTGCATATGAATTGGGATTACCCGTGATCGCATTCACATTGTGCTCAATGAAGTCACATGCTGCTCAACTCAGCGTGTGAGGAGTCTTTGACTCCGACATATACTCATCATCTAGCGTTGGGCCTTCATGTCAGGTTTCATAAATATTGACAAATTACTGTATATAGAACACTAATCTCTCAGCTGTTGGTGTTCTTCATTTTATCAAATCACATTCAGTCAAAAGGGCTTTTCAAACTCTCCTACCTAGTTACATCTTCAAAGCAAAAGTGGCATTAAAGGATAAAGCCGGTTTATTTTGAAGAAAAAAAGGAAGAGGAAAAGTAAAATTAGTATCCCAACCGTCCATTGTGGGTCAACTTTGACCTACTGCACTTGCGCTAGCCGTGCATGCAAAGCGTTTTCCTCTGCAATTAATGCTAAATAAGTATTGTTGACATTTTTGGATGTGCTCATTCAAGGTTTTACCTCCGAAAAAAGTAATTAATCTGGCTAAAGTTGGTGTATTTACAACCCTACAACAATTGTGGGACTGCTCGATCTACTTTGGACTTTGTTGTAGTGATGATAAAGGAATATTTGTTTTTTTGCTGTAAACACTGTCATCATAAGTGAAAGAAACGATTGGCGGAAAATACAACAATTGGACCAAGCTTGTAATGAACTTGAATTATATTTTAAAGTGGCTATAATCAGTATTTTTTTTAAATGACAATGTTTTTAATTGACAAAGACAATGCTGAAGAACCCACGCAGAATTATCACCTGAATCCGCAGCTCCATGGCAACTTTTGTCTCTTTTGTGGAGCATTGATCAACTTAAAGAGCCAGATACCAACACAAGAGAGCTAAAGAGCAATACTCGGCTTAAACACAACTCCAAATGATTGACCTTCTTGCTCTGTAACTGCCAAATGTGAAACTAACTGTTAGCTAAATTTGCTATATTAACTTGAAATGTGATGATATGTCAATGTTGTGTTTACAATTTGTTACCACTGCCCCCAAGTGGACAAAAACTAAAAAAAATCAGCTATTGCAGGTTTAAGTAATTAAACCTGCGATTAAAAACAATCTCTATTGGTGAGAAAATCTCCAACCTCGTGATGGAAATTCACGTTAATTATAATGTGACAATCTCATGACAAAAATGAAGCCATTTTATCAAAGCAAAAAATAATAATAAGCATAATCATCTATTTGGGGTTATACTGTATATCACAATGCAAATAATTGTGTTAATACTTCTGTCGGTCATATGTCCCAGTAAACGTTTGATGAGGAGTTTTGAAAGCCAGAATCCAATCGAATCTCAGCAGAAGTGCTGTGACTTCTTTGTCACTCAAACATTTGAGTGTTTATTGCTCATTGTTATTGAACTGTTATTCATTTGTTCATGCAGTATGTTTCCCCAGTGAGGTTCCAGGGCTTTTAAACACACGTTTACTTTCTATCACGGAGCAGTGATACGATGGAAATGCGTCTCAAATTGTTTACTTCTGTCTTCCACCGAGCTGAATATGGAGATGCAGCATGTTATTGTTGTTCACACAGTTGTTTTCTGACTAGAATCAGGCTTTGACTCAGAAGGACAATCTCCTTGAAACTAAACGATGGCAGCTCCATTTTTTCAGTCTCTTTGAGCTTTGAAAGAAAAGTGCAATCTGTTTCAGTGATTACCGGCTGACTCACAACAAACTGCCAACATTGAAGTGCTGGTGGTGTGAGTCTTTTTTTTCTCCAAAAATGTATTGTGGCATCTTTAAACGAAGAAAAAGAAACACTTCTAAATCAGCCCAGGCCTATTTTGTCAAAGGACACTTTCTCTGTTACGGTACATAAAGATATACTCGTAATGCTCAACTAATCTCCCCGCCATGAAACAGCTTAATAATGTTTACATGAGCTGCAGGAATAATGTAATTTACGGCGAGGTTAGATTTTTGAGAAATCACCTGTCATGTCAATGGAATGGCAAATGTGTGGCCTCATTCACACGCACATGAAAAATATTAAAAAAAAAAATAATAAATAGAAAAAAAAAAACTGCATATGAATTTATATTTAAAATCAATTCCATGGATTTTGACAGCCTCCTTTTCAAACGTCATGCTGACATACAACTGTGTGACTTATTGTGCTCCTCAGAAAATAATTCCCACCAAGTACATTTCCTAGACCAACGAAACCCAGAATGATGTATGGGATGGTTTGATTCCACCTTAAGAAAACAACTGATATTTTAATTCAGGGAGACAGCTTGTCATGCTTTGGGACCAGATATTTAATTCAGCTGAGTGGATGTGAGGCTTGAAAATGTGTGATTTACATATTCATTTGCATGTCACAGTAGATCTGTTTCAGTGTGATTTTGTCAGACTGCAGTGTCTCAGCATACATTGTTAAATGTGAATGTCACCGCCCGTTGGAACAAGGACCTTTGCAGAAAGTTTTGGCTCACTTCAGGAGCAACGGCGACTTCTGTTTATAGGCTTATTGTTCTTTCGCCAATCCATTCATTTAGAATATTGTCTTCACTTTCACATGGAGGTCAGAGGTCAAACTCAGCCACAGAACAGAACCTAAGGAAGCTGGTGGGGGATTCAGCGTCGTACGCGAGGACACTTTAGCAGAGCAGATGCTTCCTGTCACTCAAGCTTCAACCTGAAATAGTGTCAGAATGAAGCAGGTGCGTCTGTTCCTATAGTGTGAGCACTGCGTTACACAATAAACCTTAAAGAAATAACTCCAGAATGCAAATGTTTCTATCATTTCAGCAGTCACTGAAAATGATCACACGACTGTGAAACCTTTTTGAGCCACTTTGAGCTCATTGTTTTGGTTTTGTTCACATGTGCAGTTTGTGTGTTAAGAGTGAGTGGGAAATATTCAATTCAGCTAAATTAACCGACAGTATTTTGCGATTTAATCTACATTATTATCATCGTGTTACGTTTTGGTATATTGTGGGTTCAAAGAAAATGTCATTTAAAGTTTTCTCACTTCACATCATTATTAGACAACATTTTGATCAGATACTCTCAACATTAATATCTGACCTGACACTTGTCGGTTAGCTAATGCAGTATGTAACATGTTACATCTGGCAGTTAGTGGGTGTAGATATAAAGTAACAACTAATCTCTACATAATGTTGAAACTTCGCTTGTGTGGTGAAACCCATCATAATTTAGAGATGTGTAAATCTCCACTTAGTAAACTCTTACATTAGGCTAAGTTTGAATTCAGGAACAGCTGGTGCGACTGGCTGCAGAGCTGGATACTATGTTCCAAGATGGTGTCTCATTTTAAAGCTGCTGTCTGGGTGCATACGCCAAAAAACTTCTTCAGGCTTTCCCATTATTCACATTAGTGGGCCCACAGCACATTGTTTGGCTGAGGTAGCTGACTCCCGGCACGCGACAAATATGTACTCAGAGGGCTCTTCATGTCGTTTTAGATTCCGTTTTTTACTGGCCCAAGTTGTGAAGAATGAAGGAATGTCTGCGTGTTTGTTCGGGTTTTGTATTTTTCTTAATTTTTTCAAGGGCCATTTTTCTTCGTAATGATTGTGAATACGAGAAAAAGGACCGAGTTGCCATTCCGTCTGTGGACACTACGAGCCAAAAATGCTCTTCTCGGTGGCAAATAAATTTTCTTTAATCAAATGAGATATTTATTTGTATTATTTCCCGGAAAGTTTCGAAAATGACATAGTTAAAGCAACAATATTCTGAAATGCCATGGGGTCTCATAGAGGGCGTGGATCTTATGCTGTATATAGACTCAAGTACAATGACACTGCCCAAACTTTTCATAATAATAGAATGTCTTTTCAGAATAATTAGAAATGATTTTGCTGAATGCCTGTCTGTTTTGTTATCATGCAAATGATAATAACGAGTGAAAACAGTGAGCCCTGGAGATTAAAACAATTACTATTACTGTGAGAGAAAGCTATAAATGAAATTGGCAAGCCTGTAGCTTTGAAGAGGTGGCAGAAAAAGAGGTTAGGAAAGCAGCAGGGAAAAAAGGAGACCAAAGTTGAGCTGTTGAGCTATCTCCATCGGGTTAAGTGCTTAAACTCTTGAAAGTCTGATTGCAAATGAGGTCTGTGCTCTCCCGTGAGCTGCCTGTCCCACAAGCTGTCTCTCGGCAGACTCGCACTGACCTACACTGCTGCCTGGTGATCCGCTGATCGCCGAGTACAGGTGTGTTGAGCTTTAAGCAACAGCTCCCCCTTTTAGAACGTGGTGGGCTCGGATATGTATCGTGTCACAAAGAATGTAGGAGGAAGTAAGACCAATTAGTGTTACGTCTATTGAACTGCACCGTCCAGATGTGCCCTGAGGGGGAATTTGGACTGTCTTCCACTTTCTTCTATCCCTTCTGGAAACAAAGCAGACAGCCGTGGAGATCTAACGCCTACGTCTTTGTACGGAGCGCACTGGGTCAGACGGATGGGGAGGCTGAGTTTGGGAGCGGTCTCGGAGTCTGCAGTCTTTTTTTTTCTTTTTTTCTTTTAAATGTTCAGAGTCGTGTGATTTTTAGATGTCGTGTGTGTAGAGCCTCCTAACACACACACACAAACCAGATGTCATTACATCTGGAAATCTTCATTTTAATATAAATTCATGAAGAAATTTGTGTTTTAGTTATTTTGTCCTTTGATAATACCCACTTGCATGTGCTGTTTAAGTTGCCTTTTTCTCCTCACAAATGTGCACATCATTTAAAGTTCTGATCATTTTGAATTAAAGGAGCTTGTAACCTGTACAGTAATGTTTACAAAACCTCCATATGGATGTTTTGTAAACTGTCCGTTTTTTTTTTTTTAGAACTACAGAAATAAAACTTTCCCTGTCTCAGGTCAAACATCTATTCGATTTGCATGTGGATATACATTATATGATACATAAAAAAAAAAAAGAAAAAAAGATGAGCAAAGATTCTCAGAACACTGTATTTGATGTATTATAGACAATACATAAAAAGATACAGTGTTCCACCTTTCATATTCACTTTCACTCTCATTGTTTTCATCCGTAATGAGCCAAGACCCAAATTGATTTTTATCTCCCACTAGCTGTAAATATCAAACCACCGTTTCAGCTGCTAATATCAGAGGAGTTCAGTTCAGACACATGAACTGCTCCTCCTGAGAACCTTGTTATGCTTTGTCTGCCAGCCGCATTGTCCTCCCTCTCTCTCTCTCTCTGTCTCTCTCTCTCTCTCTGTCTCTCTCTCTGTCTCTCTGTCTCTCTCTCTCTCTCTCTGTCTCTCTCTCTCTCTGTCT
>CALSCE010009442.1:4497925-4517176 GCA_943593645.1 Bovichtus variegatus | reverse complement strand
TCTCTCTCTCTCTCTCTCTGTCTCTCTCTCTCTCTGTCTCTCTCTCTCTCTCTCTCTCTCGGTGCATGCTGGGAGTTTGTGGTGTGTGAGCGAGACGCTGAGCGCGTGCTTTTTGAGATTTTTTTTGATTTATTTTGTTAATAATATATGTTAATTTAACTTAGTTTATTGGTGGCAGTTTACTTTAGTTTATTTGTGGTGTTTGTAGGTGGTGTAGGTGGTGTATAGTGTGTGTTTTCCATCCTGCCGGTGTCACGCCGGTCGGCGTCTGACGCCATGGTAAATGGAGACTTCGCCAAGCTCACGAGGAAGCATGGTATCAAGATATCTGCCGGCTTCCCGTGTAGCGTGGAGGAGATCGGGCTTGCGGTGGGGGAGAAGGTCGGACACGGCAGTGTGAAGTCGCTGGCGCGGATGAACAGCGCCGTTGTCGTCTTCCTGGACCAGGTGGAGAAGGTGCACCGCGTCGTCGAGACAGGTATCGTGGTGAACGATTTGTTTGTACAGGTTCAGCCACTGACCCTGCCCGCAACCAGGGTGATCCTGTCAAACGTCCCTCCCTTCATAACCGATGAGTTCCTCAGCAGAGAGCTGTCCAGACACGGGAAGATAGTTTCCCCGGTGAAGAAGATGCTGTCTGGATGTAAGTCTCAGTTACTGAAGCACGTAGTGTCTCACCGCAGACAGCTTTATATGATACTTAATAACCGGGATGTGGAGCTCAACCTCCGCTTTCATGTTAGAGTAGATGATTATGACTACGTGATTTTTGCGACCTCATCGGTCATGAAGTGTTTTGGTTGCGGAGAGGAGGGACACACCGCGAGGGCCTGTCCGAGGCGCGGGGAGCCGGCTCCGCCTGGGCCAGGGGAGACGGCTGGCGCTGCTGCGGGGACACCCTCTATCGTGCCGGTTGTAGCGGAGCGGCGGGCGGCTGCTGTTGGGGGGGGGGAGAGCCTCGCCGCCGTGGGCGGCTGCTCCGCAGCCGCTGTGGCGGTGGACCCCCTCGCCCCGGGAGCAGCCGCTGCTGCTGTCGCTGCGGATGAGGTGGCAGCGCCTGGGCGGCCGATGGCTGCGCCTGGGCGGCCGGTGGCCGCTCCGCGAGCCGCGCCGCGCCGTGCCACTGTCGTGTCCGACCTTGTGCACGAGATAGGTGGTGAGATTTCACAGGGTGGGTGTAATAGTAAAGGTGTAGAAGAAAGTGAGCACGTTTGTTTGGGTGAGGCAGGAGAAAACGAGGTGGAGGGTAATAAAGGTAAAGAAACATGTGAAAATGATGGGGAGCAGGTCAATAAAACAGACAAAAACAGAGAACAGACAGAACCAGAAAATAACAGTGAAATTAATGTAAATCATATAGTGGAAAAAAGGACTTGGGGTGAACAGGTTGAGGAAGCGGAGATGGAGGAGGAAGCAGCAGTAGCAGAAACAAATAAACAAAAACCTGCTACAAAAAGAAGAAGAAGGGCAAAAAAAGAAACTGAGGCAAAAAATATAAAAACTGGGGATGAAGGGCAGACAGGAAGAAGGCTGGGGCAGACTGAGGACAGTACCAGTGAGGAAGAGTCTGCCTCAGACAGCAGCGAGGGTTTTAGTGTGGTTTTAAGCAATAGTCAGAAAAAAAAGATGTACACGGCTGAAAGTTTGAAAGTGTTCCTCCAGCAAACTAAAAACCAGCACGGTGTAAAAGTGGAGGAACACTTTCCTGATATAGCCGTTTTTAATACCTCAGCCAGACTCCATATGAGCCAGAGAGAGGAGTCTGGCCTCACTGACCAGGAGGTTTTTAGATTAAAAAAACTTGTGTTAAAGGTAAAAAAGCAAATGAACATTGATGATGTGTGTCTTAACTAATTTATTTGTTTTTATTTTAGCTTTTAACACATATTTTATTATGGATAGATGTAAAATAGGTGTTTTAAATGTGAATGGAGCCAGAGTTTTTAAAAAAAGAACACAAATCTATGAAACCGCCAGAATGAAGAATGTTGATGTACTGTTTTTAGAAGAAACGCACAGCGACTGTTTTAATGAGACAGACTGGAGGAGAGAGTGGGAAGGGGAAGTCATTTTAAGCCACAACACTTCTCTTAGTGGAGGAGTGGGCTTCCTCTTCTCCAAGTCTTTTACTCCAGTCTCACTGGAGGTCGAGCATTTTATCGAGGGGAGGTTGCTTTTAGTGAAAGCACGGTTTGACCTTTTTAATGCTGTTTTTATAAACGTGTATGCTCCAACAATCGGTGCAGAGAGGAAGCTGTTTTTACAAAAAGTTAACGATGTTTTAAATGGCTGTGCCTCGGAGGATTTTTTATTCTTGGGGGGAGATTTTAACTGCACAGAAAATGCACTTTTAGATCGTAACCACGCAGAGCCGCATCCAGCGTCCCAGAACGCTCTGAGGCAGCTGGTCCACTCTCATGGCCTGGTGGATGTGTGGAGGAGGATGCATGCAGACACTAGACAGTACACATGGTCCCACCTGAGAGAGAACAGGATCTCCTCAGCCAGGTTAGATCGTATTTATTGTTTTAAACATCATTTTAATATTTTTAAAGTGTGCACTATTTTACCTGTTGGTTTTACAGATCACTCCTTGCTTTTATGTAATGTTTTTATTAGAAACATTGTGCCAAGAAGCGCATACTGGCATTTTAACTCAGTTTTAACTTTTGATAAAAAATTTAGAGAGGTTTTTATTTATTTTTGGAGTGTTTTTAGACAGAGCAAGGGTGATTTTAGCAATCTTAGGCAGTGGTGGGACCATGGTAAGACTGAAATCAAAATGCTTTGTCAGCAGCACACCCTCAATGTCACACAAGACATCACCAGATCTATGAAAGACCTGGAGGGTGACATAGTGGAACTAGAAAAAATCAGTGAGTCCACAGGAGATCGAGGATATATTGAAATCCTCAAAATAAAAAAAATGGCGTTGGCCGACCTGCTAGAGGTAAAAGTACAGGGTGCACTGGTCCGGTCCCGGTTTCAAAACACCACCGAGATGGATGCTCCCTCTAGCTTTTTCTTCGGCCTGGAGAAAAAGAACGGGCAGAAGAGGGTAATCCACTCACTCCTTTCAGACGCAGGGCAAGAAATAACGGAACCAAGCCAGATCAGAAGGCGAGCTGTGAGTTTTTATTCCTCCCTCTACTCCAGTGAGTATGAGGGGGAGGACACACTGGTGGAGGAGTTCTGTGGTGGACTACCACAGGTCTCCGAGGAAGCCAACTCACAGCTCGAGGGGCCGTTGACCATGCGGGAGCTGCAGGCCGCTCTGCAGGCTATGCAGGGACGGCGGGCTCCCGGCATCGACGGCCTCACAGTCGAGTTTTATAAAGCCTTCTCGGATATTTTAATATATGATCTTTTAGATGTTTTTAATGAAAGTCTGGCCTCTGGTTCCATGCCGATGTCCTGCCGCAGAGCAGTAATAACACTCCTGCCTAAGAAAGGAAACCTGCAGGACATCGGAAACTGGCGCCCTGTGTCTTTGCTGTGTGTGGATTACAAGCTTCTGTCCAAGGTCCTGGCCACCAGGCTGGGGAGGGCTATGGAGCAGGTCATCCACCGGGACCAGACCTATTGTGTGCCCGGCAGGTCCATGGTAGACAATGTCTACCTAATTCGGGATGTTTTGGAGGTCTCCAGCTCATTGGGCATTAATACTGGTCTGATTTCTCTAGATCAGGAAAAGGCTTTTGACCGCGTTGAGCACAACTTCCTCTGGAAAGTGATGGAGAAGTTTGGGTTCAGCGCTGGTTTCATAGCTAAGATCAGGGTTTTGTACAGTGAAGTTGAGAGTGTGCTGAAGTTTAATGGTGCTCTGTGTGCTCCTTTTAGAGTGTGTAGAGGGGTCCGGCAGGGCTGTGCTCTGTCGGGGATGCTCTATGCGCTCTCCCTGGAACCTCTCCTCTGCAAAATACGTTCCAACCTACAGGGTCTGTTTTTACCTGGTTTTAATGGCGGCATTGTTTTATCAGCGTATGCTGACGATATAGTGGTTGTTGTTGGAAGCCAGAGGGACGCAGACCTTTTAACTGACATTATAAAGGATTTTAGTACAGCATCGGCAGCGAGGGTGAATTGGAAGAAAAGTGAAGCCCTCGCTGTCGGTGAGTGGCGTGGCGGTCTCCCAGTTCTTCCCCAGAACCTGGCCTGGAAAAAAGATGGTTTTAAATATTTAGGAGTGTTTCTGGGTAAGGAGGACGTGGTCCAGAGGAACTGGGAGAACGTCACAGAAAAGATTGAGGGAAAAATTTCCAAATGGAAATGGCTGCTCCCTCAAATGTCTTTTAAAGGTAGGGTTTTGGTTTTAAACAATCTTGTTGCATCCCAACTGTGGCACCGCCTGACTTGTGTAGACCCTCCCTCAGGTTTATTAGCCAAAATACAAGCAAAGATGGTGGATTTTTTTTGGGATGGTCTACACTGGGTGCCACAGGGGGTGCTGTTTTTACCCAGAGAGGAGGGGGGGCAGGGCCTCATCCACCTGGCCAGCCGAACAGCCACTTTTAGACTACAGTTTTTACAAAAATATCTTACAGGCCCGGCTGATTTGGTGTGGAGAGATGTGGCCAGCTGCATTCTCAGACGTGTGAGTAACCTGGGGCTGGATGCTGCTCTGTTTTTAACTGATTCTAAATGTTTAAAGTTAAGTGGGCTGCCTCCGTTTTATCAGGGTGTTTTTAAGTCTTGGGCCCTTTTTAATCAAAAAAGGTGCACAAAGTCTGACTCTCTGCACTGGTTGTTAAATGAGCCTCTAATTCACAGAGCCAGGTTAGACATCTGCAGCAGCGTCACACCTGGCCTGATGGCGGCGCTGTGCAGGTCCAGGACCCTGACTCTACAACAGCTGGTGGATGCAGTGGGGCCGGACCTGAGCGATGCCCGGGCCCTGGGCTCTCTGCTGGGTCTGAACTCTCTCCGGATGGCCCAGAGGATCCTGGAGCTCTGGAGGCAGAGGCTGTCGGGAAAGGAGAGGAGCCTCATCAAGGACTACGGCGGTGGAAAGGCTTCTCCAGACCCAGCAGATCCCTTTCCAGAAATCTACCTAAGCCCAGGGCTCGGAGAACTGACCGGCCCCCTGCTCAAGGTCAAAAACCCTGAGAGACTGTCGCTGCATAAGGCGGATAAAACCGCCTTTTACGGGAACTGTGTAAAAAGTATAAAAAAAAATACCCTCAGCGACAGGCCCTCCACTGTGTGGAGTACCAGGCTGGGTGGAGGAAGTGGACCTGGCCCACAGTGGAGGATTTTATATAAACCTCCCCTCAAAAAGCGGACCGCCGACCTCCAGTGGAGGATTTTACATGGCGCCATCGCCTCCAATGCTTTTATCTCTGTTATTAATCCTGCTGTTTTTAACAACTGTCCTTTTTGTCAACTACATGAGACTGTTTTCCATGTTTTTAGCGAGTGTAAGAGACTTTTAAGTTTCTTCACTCTCTTAACGTTGGTTTTTAGTCTTTTTAATGTAGTTTTTACTGAGAGTGTTTTTATCATGGGAGCTGCCTACAAAAAAGCGGACAAAGAAAAGTGGCAGCTCCTAAATTTCCTCTCAGGAGAAGCTAAGATGGCCATATACATAAGTAGAAAAAACAGAGTGGAGAACAGAGAGGGGCAGGAGGCCAAAGCAGTGTGGCTGTGCAACATCAGGGCGAGACTCTGGCTCGAGTTCAGGTTTTATAAACATATAGGAGATTTAGACACTTTTAAACAACGTTGGTGTTTTAAAAATATTATTTGTTCTGTCAGGGACGAAGAATTGCACTTTGCACAAGTTTTTATGAGATAGTTTTTTTTTTAAAAAAAGCACTTTTATGTATTGTATTTAAAATATTGTAAATAAAGTGTTTTTGAAAAAGTCAAAAAAGTCTCTCTCTCTGTCTCTCTCTCTGTCTCTCTCTCTCTCTCTCTCATACAAGATTGAAAGGTATATACTGTACCTTGACCCTGAATATCAGAATATCATTCAAAGTGTCAGAACATCCTTATGGGGGATTAGTATTTACTATTTATCCACTCCTGGCCCACGGCAGCCTCTTCCAGAAATATGCTACCTATGATACATGTGCCCTCACTTTACCTCTTGTATGAGTGAAAAGCTGCTGATGCTATAACTGCAGGTCCTCTCAGGTGGTGCTGTCATCGGCAGAGGTGATGCACTGCAGTGGGGTCGTACCATCAGGCTGTAATGAGGGCAGGAGGGGTGGAGGTAAAGGTGACACTGTGTGTGCGTGTGTGTGTGTGTGTGTGTGTGTACTTTAGCAAAAGTACAGAAGTATTATGGGTAGAAATGTACTTTCTTTAAAGTCACTGACTAAAAATATGGATTTTTGTTTCACTGCTGAGTCCACAGTTTGCTCTTCTTCTGTGGCCTTTCTGACAGAGCAGCTGTGGGTGTGCTGCCTCCAGTGGTCGACACATGTACTGTAACATTTCAAATATTTAATGTTACAGCCAATCCCAGTGGAAATAATGTTAACTACATTAGTTCAGTAGTTTAAGTTACAATTATGCATCATATTATATAAATCTATCATAGGATTTGTATGTAAAATATTACTCTTAAAATTAACAAACTATAGCTGTCAAACAAATGTAGTTGATTAAAAAAAAGAAAATCGTTATTTTCCAGTAATAAAATAAAAGTGTAAAGGAATATAAAATACCTACTAACGCAAGTACAAGTACCTAAAATTGTACATAAGTACAGTACTGCAAAATGATAATCACTGTCATCAAGGCTCAGTGGACAGTTCCATGGTATTTTCCCACACTGTGCTCTGATGATGGACCCAGTGACAAGCGCCTGACCTGATAAAAACAAATATATAAGGTGGACTCCTTATATTTGTATTTGTGAGTAGCCAGTATGCTGTTTGCTCCCTCATGTTGCAGGTCAAAGGTCACGGGCAAAGTCAACACCCCAACCTGTCACTGAGCGCACAACCCTCGTTCAGGAGAGCCTTAGGCAAGTTGAAACGGGCCCTTTTTCTTTACTGTGAGCTTCTCACCGGTGTATTACTCATAGATATTTGATGTGTTCACTTCGAAAGAGCATTTTTTCTTTTGTTTGTCTTTGTTTTGTTTTTTGGTGTGTGTGTGTGAGAGTGAGTGTGTGTTTGATTCGGAGGAGGTGAGGTGCGTTTGGTCTGGGAAAAGTGAGAAGCTGCACAGTTCGGATTGAGGATCTTCGTTTGTAGGACATGCACACTATGTCAAAAATGTCTGACCGGGTCGAAGGGTTTGTTGGACAGTAATCTTAAATCCAAATAAATGCAAATCCAGTTCTGCCAACAAAAGATGTCCCCTCTAGTCTACTAGTATTTCCCTGAGACATTTTCTTGTTTTGTCAATCAAATGCGTTTCTGAGAATAAATACCAGACTAAGAATCATTATCTTTAGGATATTGCAAACTTCCAAGGCTACAATTTGAGTTTTGTTCCACCATATTTTTTTTTCCCAAGTTTAATGAAACTGAGCATTTGAAAGAATATACAGTATGTGTTGTGTCTGCTCACCTCAATCCACCTGTATTTATAAAGTGAACAATTATATTTTCTTCGACTATCTGTAGGAGCTGTAGCTTTCATATGTGAAATGAAAATATAACACTGTAGAATCCAACACAAAACAGAGCATCCTGCCTCCTCTGTATACCTTTATCACCTGCTACCAGCCAAGGGATCCACTGTTTGTTTTCAGTCTCAATCGAAAAAAAAGCTTTTCCACTACAGCAACATTTATCGTACAGTAATGGATTGTGGGTGCAGGCTGACAAGGATGGAGCTGCAATCACCTCTAAAGCTGAAAAGAATCCTCGGAGCTAATGTGACTTTGAATTTTATGTGCCAAGACACACTATGCAAACAATCTAAGTGGAGTGAGAATGTTGCAGATATACTATAGATGAGTGACAAACCCTAATAACATTGTTTCTTTTTTTTTTTTTTTTCATTTTATTCTTTAAGTGCACCCGCTGGCATTCAGACATTAGAGACTGTGGGGGGGGAAAAAACTCTTTGAATGTCTGCCCGGGTGCATGCTTGTGTACATATGACTGCACAGACATACCAAATATTCATATATACCTGCAGCTATTTTATCACCATCTGCAAACAAGATCTACTTTTGAGGGATGGTTAAATAAGTCTCGTCAATATGGCGGTACTTAAAGAAAAACCAAGGAATCAATACTACTTTGCAGTCATTAGAAAGTAAAACAAGTTCTCCACAGTCGTAGCCTCTGGATAGGTATTGAAACAGGATACCTGTGTAGGGCTGTTTGATGTTTGATGTGTCTACAGTAGAAAGCAGAATGCCTAATAAATCACAATCCAAATAAAAGCACACCACAAAGAACTATGGAGAGCAGCTTTTTTTTTTTTTCGTCCGTTCTCGGGAGATGAATAACGATCCACCTCTTTCCCTCTCCACCTCCTCTTAATTGTCTTTCAAGTCCTTCTTTAGGGATCTCAAAGCAAGGAGAACGGATTAACAGAGGAATTATTGACCAGTTTTACTTTGAGGAGAAACCATGGAGCCATCCATTTGTCTCTGGCTTGGTTTTATCAAGTGCAAAAGTCCAGAAATGACTTTTTCCTCTGACCTTAGGGAGATCAGAAAAGTAGGCTTCTGTAATCCTTGCTATTGTGCGATGGAAGTGGCGTCGAGCTTACATTAGAATTCACTGCTCGTGTTTATGGGGGCCAGCAAGAGCAATCCATTCCGAAAGCCTCAGCGCGGAGAATTTCGGCCACTGTCGCCGTTATTTAGCCGTCATGGGCTACTTTTAATTAACTGGCAGTATGTCATTTCCCGAGAGTCTGAAGGGGTTTAGCATCTGGTCAGGTCAGTGGTGCTAACGATGGTGTTCAAGTCCAATCTTGTCATTGCTACCCATTTTCTTTATTTTATCATTCCTCCTCTGTATTAAATGACACCTCTTTGTATTGGTTGGTTCCGACTTTGAAATGCTGGCTCCAGAAGGCTCCACTTGACCATGCTAAACTGTGCCCAAGACGCAGATCCTTTTTTTTTTTCTCACTTTTATTGAGGGGCTAGAAGGACAGCATGATGATGATGGGGCAATGGCTGTTTGAAGCACTCCACAATAATGTAATCAATGGCGTTAATGGAATCTAACTTCCATAAAGGGCTAATGTTGGTCAGCCATTGCCACTAATTTGCATGGAAAAGGCTGTGGCGTCAAAAACACCGCAGAGAGCCATCTGGAACTGCAGCCCAATGGCAGCCGCCTGCATATGGCAATAGCAATAAGTACTGCTACTGTACCTAAGCCAACCAACATCACATGAGCCCACCGTGTGGAGGCGGCTGACAGTGGCTTGCTCCCAATCTCAGTCTTGGTTGCTCCATCTCTTCCTCTGTGTCATATCTTTATTTCTCATTTTCAACTGGACTCCAACTCTATTGTTCAAGGGCAGCAGCCTCCAACGGGGGGAAAGGGACCAGAGCACACTCACTGATTGATTTGCATCCTTTCATTGAAGTCACGAAGAAGTCAACATATTGTGACAGAGGCTCCATAAGACCACTGATGCTTGCCACAATCGGGCAGAGAGAGGGGGTTGTAAGTGGATTTATGTCCTTTGGCAGGCCATAAAAACTATGAGGCTATATATTTCTCTAGTGTCACTCTTTTCATTACATGCATACACCATCTTTTCAAAATAAACGTTCCCAGGAAACAACTTTTAGGTTAGAAGGTAACGTTTAGGCAACAAAACTACTTAGTTGTGTTTAGGAAAATATTGTGGTTTGGGTTGAAGACACGTTTGTTACGTGCGCAACATAAGCTAAGTTACGTTACGCAACGTAACTTATCTCACATACGTAACTTAAAATATGCCAACATTGAATTTTGGTTTCACACGGGACACAAAGCCTTGTGTTTTTTCACCCAGCCATACACTGCGGCCTCCTCCCAAGTGGACTTTACCGCTCTTTAATCCTTCACCCCCGCCATTGCTATAGCCATGTAAAGCGTCAAAAAATTGTGTATTTTAATTATTCTCATACATTTTTTTTCCCTTCCTTAGATCCAGCCTTGTTCGCTCCATCTTATCATCTTTATTGGCTTCGGAATTTCTTTCATTTTTATTGCATTTGGCTCCCTCTTGCTTTCGGATTCAACCTATTGGCACTCAGCTGAGGGTGCTGAGTGAGTAATAAAGTGTTTGTGAAGATGAACGCGGGGACATATGGATCTTTTTGGAGCTGTATAGCTGCTGCAAAGCCACTGTTGTCCTATGTGATGTATACAGCCATCGATGTGTTAATATATACATGTACACTGGTGTCAGTGTGTGGGCGGAAGTCTTAGCTACAATCTTCACAGTCTGCATCTACATAATCAAGGTGTTTCACTTTTAATTAGAAGTAATACTCAAACTATAATGAAAGCCTCTACATGCTGCTTTTTGTTCCCCATGCAGCTGCAAATAGAATAAAAAACCTTACATAATATTCATGAAGCAAACATTATGCTTTGCATTTCACTTGTTCAAGTAATTAAAAAGAAATGATTTTGCACTTTCAATGTTACATTTTATTTAATAGGCATTAAATATTGCTATTAAAATGGATATTATTTTGATAATATCAGCCATTGTATTGTGCTTTTCACACAAATAATAAACATACAACAGCTTTTGCAAACACTGTAATGACATTCCAGTCTTTCAGTCTGAGGTAACAGAACGCTGTGGAATGTAAAGAAAACAAATTGAATTAAGAGGAAATAAACTACAAGGGGCAAAACGTGGCACTGCAGAGCATCTACAAATGAAGCAGTGCAGAGCTTTACTGCAGTATTTTCTTTTGGCAGTATGTGAGGCCTTATTATTGCAACAGAAGCCAGGAATCCTTAATCCACAGGGGTCTCAGTGGGAAGGAAAAGCTTCTTGAACAATCCCCGTTCTTGGAGCCTGTGGTGAAATCCAGCGATCAGTCAACCCTGAGCCCCTGAGCCTCCTGAGGGCTTGGGACTCAGGCCAGTGTTTTACAATGGCCCTGGTGCACTGAGGAGAAAGAGAGGAAGGGACAGGGAGAGAGAGTGAGAGGAAGAGACAGAGGGATAGAAAGAAAGGAGACAGAGATGTAGCGATAGAGAGAGAGAGAGACAGCCAAGGTTTGCTGGGGGGGAAAAAAAACACCATAACTCACAAACACATAAAAAATTGGCTCAACATTGGTGTATTCATAGAGCTGAGTTACAAGGCTGGCGGGACATAGGAGTGGGTGTTGATTTCGCACAACGCCTACACACACACATATACACATCTCCACATACACTGTTCACCCAGACGTTACTTAGAAAATTTAAAGCAAGCGATTGCTTTGAAAAATCTAAGTGACGGATTATATAGAAAGTAAAGTGTTTGAGTAAAAGCAACCGTTAATAGATTGGACCTAACAATGTACGTTCAATGCACTAAAAGCCCAATTATTTGTACTTAAAGTCTGCAGTAAAATCAACTTTTGCCAAACTATTCAACTCAGCATTTTAAGTCACAATGGCAACATTTTCCAACTTTTGTCTTTTTCATTCCTTATAGGCTATGGTAGCCCTGAGGGCCAAGAGGGAAAACGTTTTTTTAGGAGACACGAGACACTGTCTCTAAAATGAATTGATAAGTCTTGCCTCTATTTGGCAAAGGGCAAACTCCAAAACCACACTCCAAATGCATTTAGAAAGCTTTATCACCCGCCATCATCCTCCTGCCACTCATCATCCTGCCACTCAGTGCTTAATGTTTGTCTGAGAAACGATTTGAGGATTTAGTGTGAACAACAGACAGATGAAGAAATACACTTTTGCCTCGGCGTAGATTCATTTAAATTATTATTTGTAATGTTTGTTTGAATCATAGTTAACCTTATTTGTTAACTTGTTACAAATGTGCAATAATCACATCACAAGAAAATGACAGCGAAAGCCCATAAAAAAAACAAATTTGCTCATATGTCGACTTATATACAACATTAATAAATAAATAGACTGTAGCATATGCCAACATATAAAATAAAAGACCTGACTTGTCGGTATCCTGGTACACCTACCCTGTATGCGTTTCAGCACCTGGGTAAGTGCACACACAATCTCTACACACACAACAAACAGCGCTGTCCAGGGTCCTGACCCGGCAGCTAAACGATACTCACATGCATGTATCTCGGACAATAAATATTATAATTTCTTTTCTAATTTTGGAACTGAAGCTTAAACGGAGGAGGCCCACCGATTCAGCACCTTGGACAGGGCTTGCAGTCACCGGACTAATAGTGAAAACTGTTGTCCACTTGAATGCGCTGGGAAAGGCTCACCGAGAGTGAGCATTAGTTTGCAGGTATAAGTCACGGTCAGATGGCTGACGGAGGACAGAAGACAATAATATTGGCATTTATTTACAATTCGAGATAAACTTAGGTTTTGGCTAACAATGCCCCCAAAAATGTTTGGGTTTTTTCACCTTGCCCTTGAGGGCTTCTGTATAAATCAGATATTTAAGATTTACAAAAAAAAACTCAAATTGTTTCTTGTTTACCAACACACACAGAATGGACACGTACATTTATTGAAATCATATTTAAAATGACGTATACATCTAAAACAGTCCATTTACCATTTCCATCCTTACATTTAATTCTATTTTTATTAGATATTACATTTACCAGCGCTATGCCATACACTTGGAAGCTAATTTTTTAGAATTTAAATTCAGGGTGTCAGCTCACCTCTACACAGATATTCAACATTACCTGTTGAATAAAGTTAAACATTTTCTGATGCACTTTTTGTCCTCCATGTGCAGTTGATAAATTGGACCAGAGACTGCCTGAGGTTGATCCTTGAGTCCATCATGACAGCACTGCCTTCCAAGATGCAAGGGTTCAAGTGAGGAGAGGCCATGTTTTGGGTATTTTCGACCTTCCACATCAATATCCTGTGTGAGAGACAAGAAAGAAAGGATGCTGTTGTGTCCGGTCGACATTTGTAAGTGCGTCTGCGTGTCACGCTGATGTATTTGTATCTGAATAGAAGTCTTTGCACAGTGGGACCATTTTGTGAACAAAACCGCCCTTCAAACTTCACCGTCGGTATCATTCAAGGCATCAGGGTCCGACAGAAGCCAGCGGGAGGCCGTCTTGTTCATTTTAAAACAGTGATTTAGAGACCATTCACGCTGCACATTGCATAATCTCGGCGTAGTACTTACCAGAGCCTTTTCTACAAAAGTCTGGGATGTTACTATAGTTGAAATGTGGACGGACTGCAACGCAGTGTTACGCAGCTCTTAAAATAAGAAAGGCAGCTTTTTTGAAAAATGGGAGACCTTTTGCAGCTTGATCGCTGTAGTGAAAATAGAATCCACTGTTAAACTTAAATGTCACTGGAATTATCAGCTGCGATGATATTTAGTATTAATAAAGGAACGGGATTTTAAGGATGAAAACGGGTGCCCTTTGCAAATAGTGAAAAATCAACATCAGCTAAAAATATTTAATTTAGCACGGGTGGACACATTTCCATACACAGCACTCGCACTGCTCGTGTGTCACAAGATCATTTTCACTGATTCATTCAGTTGCCATTTAAGTGATGACAACCTTTGGCCCCGGCTAATGGATGAAATGACATTCACATGAATTTCATTTTACGAGCATCCTGCACCGTCTTGTTCCCAGGGTACCCCGGTGGACATTTCTGACCATCTCAGTTTGGCCATGTGAAACACCGGACATGACTGTTTACTCAACGCAATGTTTATTAGCATGGTTGAGTCATTGCACGAGTTGTTTGTAGCCACTCAACAACAGTGCAAGTAATGACTCTGTGAACAGGAAGCATTTAAAATTTAAAAGAAATTCCCATGGAGCACATTCTGGTTAGTCATCCATCAGACTCTTTTGAAGGAAAAAGTTATGTCTCTTGCAACAACTCTATTCATTAGAATAATATCAATTACACATTCAAGTGTGTGCAGGCATAGAGGCCTGATGGGTGGTCATCAAAGCTCATTTGATCCTCCACCAGAGGGCAGTGCTAAGTGCTCTCTTGACCCACCTCCTACTGCACCTCAGAGCTGTGCCTAGTTGTGCTCAGGGCACTCAGAACAACAGCCACTGATTGCCGTGGATGTTAATACTGTCCAATAGATTGAAGGTATCATTGTTCTGTATTCCCGCAACGTACAGTGCTATCTAGGCAGCATTGTGCAGCTTTAACTATCAAACAGTGTGGGATGAAACTTTCATTTCTTTCACTCTGCACAGTATAAACCCTCATTTCTTTTTCACAAAGCATAGATGGGAGGTGCTTTGGATGTGTGCCAACACCTCTCAGAAACGAATACAAGAGCAGAATCATTGAGAGCCTTGAAACTGAGCTTCTTTTTTTTTTTTTTTTTCTAATCGCCTCGTCGCACTGTGCTAGGCTTTGTATCTGAGTGTGTCTTTTGTGTCGGAACGAGCCGGGCATAAACACAAAAGACGGTCAAACGTTTTTCAGGCACCCAGAAGGTTTCTTTAAATAAAAAAAGAAATACAAAAAATGAATGATACTGAGTCTCCACATGACATCCTCAATCAAGGTTCCAGAATAGGAGGCAATTAAGCCGTTCGAGTCTCCTATGAGCACCATGAAGCTCACAGGAGAGCCTGGACCAATGACAAGCTGAAGAAATGACGAGGCTGCTTTTTAGCAGTGCAAGTATTAGAGTTACTATAAGAGCATTATTGCAATATTAGAACAGATAAAATATGAAAAACACATCCCCTTGACCCCCAGCCTCTTCCATTAACACATTGTCAATAGTTTTTTTTTGGAATATAATAACTGAAAGCAAAGTATTTAGTCTGCCTGTGTATTCGCCGGTATGGCCGAGGCTGTGCACTGACCTCAGCTGTCTCTCCACCCACATATTGGCATTCATACTACGCAATCACTTCACATTGATGTAAATATAGGTTTCCAAATAAAATGCAAGACTTCTGTTTTTGCAAGGATGAAAAGATAACATAGAGGATATATTGGAGGACAAATATGTCGGGTTACATTCTGAACGATGTCTTTCTGCGAGCAATGATGTGTTAATAACCACAGTTCTTGATCATAGAATCCACTAGACAGTAAATAAATATATATATATATTTTTTAAACATCTGTAGAACTGCCGGTCCATATCAAGGTTGGATTCAGTTTTTGTAGCCAACATGAATTCTATTACCAGTATGAAGGCGGTGTTTCTTGAAAACCCTACGGACACAAGAGTAAGATAAAAAGCTTTTTAAGACAAAAGCCATATGAGATAAATTAGTAGATGAGTTGTGCAGAAACAAAAGGTTTCATGGAAAGCCCTCTCCTGTCTGTGCTGTTTCAGGAATATGCCGCAATACATTACTTATTGATTTCATGTGAAAAATCAAAGGATGTTTTCTTTTACTTCAAATAAAAAATAAAAAAGCCTCACTGTCTCATGTGCCTTGACTGTTCTTTTCTGAATGTTTCAATCACTGCCTGGCTCTCTGGCGGCTTCATATGCTCTGTCTGCTTCACGCTGCATGTTTGTTGCTTTAAATCACTGTGATGTTCAGAGCACAGCAGGGGCACTCGGTGCTACAAGAACAACGCCACCCTGGCACCCTCCCATCCCTCCTTCCATTTAGCAAGTTCATGTGAGAGCAGCTTGAACAGGGACGTTCCTCTCTTTATCAAGTGAAACGGCGTGTGAAATTTCAAAAAAGTGGATTTTTTTTTTTGTGTACATGCAGACGGGCACACAAATGAATGTTAGAAAGATTTCTGTCCCACTGATGATCTGTTGGCTTTGATGGAGGGAAAATGCAGTTTTCGACAATCAGCTGTGATGTTATGCCTCATGGTGTTATGCGTGTGTCAAGAAATACAATTGGAAACGTTTTTAGTTTTTTTCAAAAGCAAGCATATGTTCGAATTTAACCTTGAAATTTCTAACTAATTCGGTGCTGATTCAAATGGTGACATGTCTGGTAAATGGATAGCTGGTAAGTGAGGCTAGTCAGCTATTCTTTTACTGAAACAGGTAAAATAAAATACTTTCCTTTTTTTGCTGTCAGATGTTTTGTTTTTTTATGTGCTTATCTTTGACAGCTCTAAGTCTGTTTTCGTTAACAGTTCTGCTTAGTTATGTATCCTCCATTTTTTATGCATCTTGGTTTTCAATTTATTTCTATGTCTTTTTTTTTTTTTCCCCCCGCAAGCATCATTTAATACCTGAGGATCCACATCTATCTGCAGACAATTCGCCCCAGAGCATTGCATTAGGGACAGAGATTAAAAGTCACAAAGCTGTCAGGGAAAAGATAAACAAACTGGATGTGGTGAGGATTTAGCCAGGAAACCCTGTGTCTGTGAAAACTACACGCTAATAGAGATTAAAACCCTGAAATGATGTTTACAGGAAATGCAAAAACACAGTTTGTCGGCTACAACCATCCAATCCTCTACTCTCCCTGAGCAAACACATCTAAATAAGTGATTCTTGAACTTGTGAAAAAAAAATAAATAAATAAAAAAGAAATCAAGGTGAAACAAATATTGTCAAAGGAATTAGCATCATTAATAAATATGGGAGACACAGCATTACATGTGCATGCACCGTGAGTGAGTCAACTGTTTTGCTAGTGGTGTCATGCATTAGCTGAGGTGAGTAAAGCAAATTAAGTTGACACCGGCGATGGATTGTCAAAGAAGGACTGTAATAGGCTTACAGCGGGAAGAAAGTAACTCTGACAACTAGCGTCTGCTAATGTAGCAGCGCAAAATAGAAGCCTGAAAAATTATATTTGCCATGCTTTTATATTATCTGCAAATGTTGGCCGTTCATAAGGAGTCATTTGAAAGTTGAAAATGGTGTCCTGTGAGTGAACTGACTTTATCACTGACTGACAGACAGAGTAGAAAATCGCTTTGGGTACAGAACATGCAGCCTGTAACCTTTATTGATTAAAACCCCTTAATTAGTAACCCTATTCATTCTTAGAGCTTCATTTCGCTGAGGTCTGAGTCCAGTCAACACCTTTGTGTCAGTGTTAGGCTCATTATTCACACCGTAACCCCTCTACCTCCGAGGGTTGGATTTACATAGATTCTCACATGTTAAAACAGATATGTTTGAATTAATATTCCACCAAAATGTATCCATATAAGCCTGTTAACATCTCCAGTGTATGATATATTTAGCTATTTCGCAGTGAGCCCACGTACAGAATTATATACAGACGCTAGAATGCTTATCTTATCTTAATACTGTAGGTGATAAATTCCTCTCTGGACTCCAGAGCTCATTCCAGGACAGAAATACTTAAAATTCATAAAAATCTCTTCCAAGCATCAGGCCACGAGCAGATAGAGTAGAGAGATTCAGATTCAGAAATTACACAAATTTTAGTCACAGTTATTTGTTAGTTAGTTGAGATGAATTATTATTCAGCACAATTTGTAAATGTACAATTTTTTCAAAATTGAAAGATATTTTTTAAATTAAGGTAATATTTTCAAAAACAAAAGATTTTTATAAAATTACAGTATTTTTTTCCAAAATTGAAGGTTATTTTGAAAATTGTGGTCATTTTTTCAAAATTGTAATTTTTCGATAATCTAAAGTTTTTATGAAATCAAACATTTTCTTGAAAGTTGAAGACTTTTTTTAAAACTTTAGGTCAGGGGTCTTCAACGTTTTTCACGCCAAGGACCCCTGAACTGATGGAGAGATGGAGCAGGGACCCCTTACTATATTGTATAAAATTGTGTTTTATATTAAACTGGGCCTCGTGCCATGTATAAACATAGCAACCCTGTTATTGTGCACTCAATACTAAGCTATTCTATAATATGTGGAAAAAAAATTGGTTGAAAAAAATATATATGTATATAGTATATGTATATATGTAAATATATATATGTATATGTGTCTATATACCATGGGCGTAATTTCCACTGGGGACAAGAGGGACACGTACCCCTCACTTTTCAAAATCCTGTTTGTGTGCCCCCTGAGTTAAAATGAGTTTATTCAAATTTTTTTTAACTGCAAGCCGTCATCGCCACGGAGGAGCAAGACACAGCCTGCCTCTGTGGACGTGTGTGGCACACAACAAAAAGAAAGGAGATGTGAGTTGGTTGATTGAGGAAATTAGCTCAGGATAATCATATGTTCTCACTACACCTTTTGCACAATAATTTCCCTTGTGATAAATAAAGTTCTATCTTATCTTATCTTGCCTTAGAAGTGCAGGCAGGCGAGCAGAAAGCTGAACGCAACCATGCTGACCCAAAGCTCAAGTGCAGCAGCTCACCAACAAAACGCTACGATTCCAAGAAAAGTGGTACCGTGAGTTTCTTTGGCTCCACTACAGTCCAGGAGTCAATGGAATCCTGTGTTTTTTCTGTGCTCAAGCTTTTGAGCATGAAAGATCAAATTTGGCCACGAATGGAGATCAAACATTTTCCAAAACCGGTTTCCGAAATTGGAAAAAGGCAACTCAAAAATGTGCAGAACATGTCCAAAGCAATGCACACAAAGTTGCCGTCACTACCCACTGCAAAAAAACAAAACCTGTAGATGTCCAGTTATCTTCAGCCAAAGCTGCACAGTAACAGGAATCAAGACGGTGTCTCTCAGAAATTGTGGGCTCTGTACAGCTCTTGGGACACCAGGGAGCTGCTCTTCGGGGACATGCAAAACATTAATTGTGAACATTTTTTACTTTATAAAATGATTCTCTCCAGTCTTGGCTATTGGCCCCTATGTTAAACAAATTCAGAAAGTAAGAAACCTTTTTCTTCTACATATTTTAGGATTATTATTTCTGGCAGAATTTATCATTATGGCCAACTTAATTTTTTTCTTGGATTTGTTATCACCATAGTCCATTAATGTTTGAAGAAATGCAGGAAATGGGATTCAAATCGAGAACACTTTTCTGGCGGGGGACCCCCAGACCCCTTGTTTTGTGTCCCCACCCACTTCTCAAACCAAAGTTACACCCTTGCTATATACAGTATGTATATATCTATGTGTGTATATATATGTATGTTTGTTTGTATGTATGTATGTATGTATGTATGTATATTTATGTATATATGTATGTAGATATATATACATATATATATATATGTATATATAGTTATATATGTATATATATACACGTATTTAACTATATAGTCATATATGTATATATAC
>CALSCE010009442.1:4392020-4452925 GCA_943593645.1 Bovichtus variegatus | reverse complement strand
TCAAAATAGTTTGCGATTAATAATACGTAGCTCAACTAATCGTATTTCTAATGCTGGGAATACCAATTAAAACCTCAATTGGTAATGATGTACTAGTTTCTCCCTTCCCCATTTCATCTGTGAAGTCTATTCTACAATAATCATTGACCTATACAAGATTACATTTTCAAAGTATCCTTCTGTAACCCTCTGTATAGAATGTCACCATGAACTTGACCTCTCAGTTTGCTGCTTTCTCTTATAGCTACTCATCTAAGTGTTTACCTTTGCTAATAAATGACAGGGGCTGCAACCTGCAACCTCCTCAAAAGACTTTTCCACTCGTAAAAATCCCGTCCAGCAACCATGCTTGAGGCATATACCGCAGCGATTAAGGTTGTCATGGAAAGGAAAGAAAAAATACTAAGGAGTCGTGGATTAATATTCAGAATTTAGTCATAAAAGAGTCATTATACTGAACTATAGAGACAAAAAGTGAGTGGGCTCACATTAGCTGAAAAGGCACAGAGAAGTGTTACCTCGTGGACAAAATTAAGAATCTCTTGTAATGAAACTGTTCTATTTTACCACAGCAGGATCCTTGCTACTGCCAATGCCACTGAAGCTCTTTGTTCAGGCAGCACTTGATTATTACAGGGTATTTTAAAAGCAGTACATCATGGTGATCAAAACAGACTGCTGTGATTATCTGGTATTTGGCTCAAGTTCTTATCCTGACAGTGGGGGAAAAAAAAAAAAAAAAAGGTTTTGAATAACATTGACATACTTGCTGTGGTTTAATCAAGTCTGGATCTTTGACAGCGTAGCGGTGGTCTGGCCAGACGGCTGCAGCAACACAAGGAGGTGATATTTGAGACCGTGTGGTGAAAACTGAGCTTCTTCGCTCTGCCAGTGTGACTTGAGAGTTGATATTTCAGCAAAATGTCACAAGTTTCTGCTCTGTGTGAAAACGACAACAACTTGGAGGGAAATGAGATCTGATAAGAATTGCTCAGGTAATTTACTGCGATATAACTGTGAGGTGATGTGAGATGGTACTGGGTGTTGCAGAAGTGCACGACAATTTCAACTAAAAGGATCGAATTACATTTTCTTTTGAAAAGAAATGTGACAATGCAAGAGATGGGGGACAGTGTGACTTATTCCAATCAAGTGAGGGGATCTTAATTTGCGGTGTTTTTAATACAAAATGTCCACTCTGTGTTTCCCCAGACAGTGTTTCCTTGCTGGGGAGAGTTAATTACACAATGACGGAATTTCATACTAAAAAGGTCTGTTAGACTGCCGAGACTTTGTGTGAGCTTCAGCTTAATTTTGGAAGCCTTTTTTGTGGATTTTTGTCCCCAACCTCTGACATGGAGAGGTGGAATGATGTTTTGATATTAACTATATCACTGCAAAAGCTGCCTTCACATGATAGGAAATGTTCTGTGCGCTCACCGTGAGGCAGGGCGCAGAGCCTTGCGGTGAAGGTAGCTAGTTAGTTTTGTTTCTATGGTTACCTCCCCTGCTCGCCCGTGCCGCTTCATTCCGCTGTTACCTCATTGCTTGCACTTTGACAGGTCAGCGGCAATTGAGGTTAAAGTTTAAATAATTTGAATTTTGAGCGCAGCGTTCGGTGGCAATTTAGAGCGTTGTACCACGGCAAGGGTAGTGAGGCGGCACCGCTCTCACCACAGGAAAACAATCCGCCTCGTTATTCAGATCTGCTAGAAAATGCATTGGGGTTCTTCCTTGGCCCATGCTTCACCCTTCTACCTTGTTTGATAAAAGACTGGCCAGTTGTTTTTTCCACAGGGCCTAATCTTGCTAATGGACGGACAAATAAAACAAACCAAAATTATAACCTCCATGGCCGAGGTAACAATGAAATACATGACAAAGTGACCCTCATAGTGAGGAGCCAACTGAGAAATATCACCAACTATTCAACAGAGCCATTTAGCCTCTTTTAGTTCAAACTTCCAGACATATATAGATATAGATATAGATATACATATATATATATATATGTATATTTACAATATACGTATATATACGTGTGTATATATATATATATATAGACATGTATATACGTATATATATCTATATATATATAGATATGTATACATAGCATTTTTAACATATAATGTTTCCGTAAATGGGTCTTCACAATTATCTTGTTTTCCACCACCAAGGATGCACATGCACAACATGAGATGGGGGGTTAACGTGATACAAAGTTCACATTAAAAAGTAAAAATGCCGCTAAAAAAGAGGAGAAGAAGACATAAACAATACAGGTTCCTTATGATTAAAAAAAAAGAAAAAAAGGCTTTGCTGATGTCTTAAGAGGTGGGGAATGCATTCAACGTGTTTTTAACCCTTAAGGATACATATAATATATTTAGACGAGTATAGTTGTAAGTAAACAAAACCCTGTTTGTTTACAATAAAGACTCCACAGGACACCTTTAATCAAAGCCATGTCCATGCATTATTAAGCCCAAACACAGCTTGTGAATTGCATCATCTTCCTTTGATAAAGGGGGGTTCACACACATCTAGTTGCATCAGTTGAAGTACTTATGCTAAGGGGGGCCACTGGTGTTCTGGATTACATAAAACAGCCTGTGCACTCACATATGGCAGGAGCCCACTCATTTCAGTGGGTGACATCCCTCCCGGGCACCTTTTGCATCCCCAGGGAGGCGAGAGTATGTCATCGGTGCAAACGGTTGGCTTGAACTCAGAGGGAGCATTTTAATTGTAGCTCGTGTCATGCTGAAATAATCAGGGAAGCTGTGGTTTCAAAAAAAGTTGCCTGCAATAAATAGTGTCGTGTTACAGGCGCCATGTGTTATTTTACAGGTTTTTCTTCGAACACTCACACCCCTTTCGCGGCGCAAAGGGATGAGCTGTCCACTTCACCGTGTTTGTTGTTTTACCAACAAATTAATGCCAACTCAGTGTGGAGCAGTTATTCTATTTGCCACTGGAGGTGCTGTTGATCCAAAGGAGGGAAAAAAAAACATTCAGATTTAGTTTGAGGCAGAACTTGTTCTTTTCTGCACAGATCAGAGGAGTCAGATGAAAGCCATATTCCTGTGTGGGTATCAGTTTCAGTCCCGAATGAGAAAAAGTATTAAAACTTGATATTTTGGATGTGCAAGTTTCTGAGAAAAAAAAAAAAAAAAAAAAAAAAACTCTCCACTTTTGTTGTTAAATGCCCCTCTCGTTCTCATGTTTTGGAATAGTTTATCATCTTTGTTATGCAGCTAATTTGAACCTAATGTTGAGGAATTGTTTGTTCAGTTGAAAAGAAAAACTCAAATTAATCTGCATGCGCTGCACTCAACAGTGAAATACTGCTGTAACGTTATTCCACACCTGAAAGGAAGTGTTGAGAAAATTCTAATTGTATTTTCATTTAAGCTGTCTGCGAAAACGATAAATAAGTTGCCAACCAGCTAACCGTGAGACAGGTGAAATTGAACGTTCAGGCTCTGAGAGTGAACTCGAGGTTTATTCTTAGCATCCAACCAGAAAATACTAATTATTGTGAGGAGTGTGTTCATTACCGAAAAAAAAAAAAAATGAAAGTAAAAGCCAAGTGGAGAACAATCAGCGACAGCACTCGCCATGATTAAAGTCTATCTATGAGTGCCTTAGATAACTTCAGCAGTCAAACTTTTCCATTGTCCCTGCCCATCAATAGAGGAGAGATAGTGAAAGCAAATCCAACACAACCCACCTCTCCACGCTAAAGTGTGAGCTTAATTAGCTTCGGGAGCTGGTTTGTTGAACAAAAACATAAAGAACAAGACATTGATCAAGGGAAAGGCTGGGAAGATAAAGCGCCAGGAGAGTTGGGCAACCTGATTTGTCTTTAATTAAAAGTAAAAGGTTTATCCTTGCAAAAGGCAGATGTGGTCTCCAAAGGCCACTCCAATTACTGAGTGAGACAAAAGGAGGCAATTCTACTATTCCAGAAGTGGTCAGACTGGGAGCTAGGTGGTGTTGCTATGTTGCTCGTTTGTTTTGAGGGGTTGTACAGGAAGAACTGACATATGTGAATGTGCCTGTATGTGTGATGTTTTACGCGTATGCGCGTATTAAGAGGTCTTGCACTTGTGACTATGTAAGTGCAAGGGCAGGAGGGAGAGGCAGGATATGATTTTTCAATCTGAAAATGTCTGCGTGTGTGTGTGCTGGAGAGGGTGGGGTGGGGTGGGGGGTTGAAAGAGGACGTCCCTCTCATGGTCCCTCCCCAGCCCTGCCCCTTCACATGGAGGAGTATCCTGTAGCATGTCCCAAAACTGGAAACTCATTCAGTCCCTTCTGAATGGAGTGTCTTTAACGTGAGAGTGGAGGACTTAACTTTCAGCACGAAAATATGAGAGCCATGCATTCGGTCCTGGTCGGTGCCTTTCTGACCCTGCTGCTCTGCCTCCCCAGCCCTGGTCATGGAGGTAAGTGCCACTACAAATCACTCTGTCAGTGTCCTGTTCCCCCCTTCTCTCTTTCTCCCCTCTGTCAGAGATGCACGAGAGGAGATCAGATCACTTTCTCTGTCTGAGGCAGCCCCAAAGCATAAATCAAAGCATGCCAAGCTGATGAGTTAATGCCTCAAACTTAAAGTAAAGAAACTTTAACCTGCACCAATTGAGCAAAAAGTTTTAAGAAACTCTACATGAGGTCTTCTTTATTTTATTCTATTTTATTTGTTATAGTCCACTCTCACAGTCCTCGAGCAATGCATTGCTCAGCAGTGAAATCTTCCTCTTTCTTGGATGAAACTCAATACATGAGGGGAAAGATGTGCCAAGTGTCTGACCCTGGTCCAAGGTCTGGGACAACATCTGTCGGTTTCTCATCTAAAGCAGTTTTTTTTTTTTAAATTGTATTCGACTTTCAGCATGTGCCCGTCTGAGTGTGTGAGAGCATTTACCTTGAGAATGTTTGCATTGAAAGTGCGTCGTTAAAAGACAGGAGGTAGTGAAGTTGAAACCCTCTGTGCATAGGAGGTGAGCTGAGGTCCCTCTGCCGGCAGCCATGAATGGCTCTTTCAGAGGGAAGTGCACAGTGGCAGGCAGAGTTGCTCCTTATCCAACCAGAGAGGAGAGATGAAAGTGAGAGAGGGGGCTAGTAAGGTAGTGAGAGAGGCAGTGTGCGTGCTGGAGAGGGGGATGCTGGGAGGCCAAAGGCTCATACAATGGCTACACAGTGCATGAGTAAAGTCAACTACAGATGTACCTTTCTCAGTATGACTTGATGCAGCAGTTTTTTTCTTATTCCTCCTGAATGTGAGTACAGTTAGTGTGGGATGTACAGTGTATGGGTGAGGCAAATCCGGTATATGGATGGGAAGTTGAAACAGTGTCGCCAAACAGCTTAACTAACTCACCTCAGTGCAAAATTGTACATATGGCGAGTTGGCAGGATCAGCCTTGGACTTAGAGCAGCTGTTGAGCTCATTGTCTTCCGCCGGCTGTCAGATCTTCAAACTCTCACTGCAAATTCCACTCCAATTAAGTCCGGGCAAACCTCTCCATGAGTGTCTCATTGGCAGCTAAAGTGAAGAAGTGTCTCTTGATCTGAACGGGGGAGTATCGCTTTGTTTCAGTGGCACTGAATCAAAGCTCAGCTGGAGAGCTGGATTCACATCGTCTGCACTGTGATCTGCTCACCACAAGCACAAAGAGAGTCATCTGCCCTTCTGTTTGCTCATTTATAGATAAACCCCACTGACTGCGTGACGGCGACACCCCCGCTAAATAATTTGCTGTACACTGCTCTAACAGTGACGGGTGTCTGAGTGTGATCACATTGCATGTGCTGACGGTTCACAGAAACTTCTTGTATATCTGTGTGCAGTATCCCAATGCAGATATACATACAGTAGTTAGCATTAGAGTCAGTGCTGACTGGTTAAATGGTACAGTAGATGTCATTTTCCACATCTCCTCCCATCAAAAATTATGGTAGAATAAAACAGGGAAACATTACGTGGGAATAATTTCTCCTCATCTAATTATCACAATCCTCGCTGCCTCAGTGTGAACAGTAGACCCACTGACCCTGGAGAACTAATTGCTAATGTTGACCAGATGTACCAAGTCTCTGATTAGAATTTGGCCCCCCTTCGCTTCACAAAATGCCTGCCACAAGCTGCTCGGGGGACTCTTCCACTAAATTTCGTAGAAGGTTTACACAGGGTTTCAATTCTTCCCAAGTTGATATCGTCTCATGTCGCAGGCCATGCGCCGCATGACGTCGAGATGACCCGGGTGTTCTTTCTTTACAGAGGCACTGTGCCGTGGTTCTTCAAGTTCATCTGCACCTACGTTATGACCCAAAGGATTTGAGTCAAATCATGAACACAGTGAGCCTTCGTCCTATAATAAAACATTCCATTCATTTTCATCAGTCATGCAACCTCCCACTTTTGCATCGTCTTACACTATCGTGATCCTTCCGCCCATATAACGGCTTTAGGAACAATTATGATGCAGTGTGAGCACTAGTGGACTCAGGGAGGGCGGCAGTATTTCACCTCTGAACTGGGTCCATACAATCTCTAATGTTCATATTTTAGTTGTAGTAGTTTGGCATATTTATTGTGTATATGTACTGTATATTGTATTATCGACCAAACTGCTGAAACTGCTCAGAACCGGTCAGAAAACTGCTATCTTATAATCTTCACGTGGGGCTGATCCATCTGTGTTTACTGGGCACTAATGTTAACCGGGGCTGTAGTCCGTGTAACGTTACGTTAGTTTGCAACAAACTATAAAACAGACAAGGAACATGACTGTAATATTTACAAGCAATACAGGCAGCTGTGCTTCTTCTCCCTCTGTACTGAGGGCAGACTGGCGCTACAGTGACTCACTATCACCTCTAGAGGAACACATGGTATTACAAGACTGGACGGAGCGAAGCTAGCTGTTAGCATGCTAATGTCAGTAGATATCTCTGCAACACAACACATAGACGTCTTTGACACAACGTCAACACTGTTACCTCTTCACATTCTGTGGAGCACAGCTTACACATTGAACCTTGAAAATTAAGGAAACGCAAGCCCCACCGCAAGCAGTTGGTGCCCTTTTTATTTTTTTTCACCACCGACTGTGAGCAAACTCAGCAAATCAATTCCGTAATTTTCTCTGCATGTAGAACATATGAAGAAAATGTTGCCTGTTTACCCTTCTGGGGATGTCATGGCCCTCAAATCAACATTGCCGCTAACATCATCTTTTACCTACCCAAGCATCCTGAATACCTACAAACCCTTTCTGTATATCACTTAATATCATTTCACCATATAATTTAAAAGGAACACATCTTTTTTCGCATTGAAAGTAGTTCACCAGCAGGGTTCTGTAATTCAGCGGCCATGTGACAGCACTTTTCTTCTCAAATCAAGGGATGCTCACTTTATCATGGCTCTATCTGAAAATGGACATGACATGTTCCTGTTCGCAGTGTTTAAAGCTGCCTGCAGTTCTGTATCTCTTCAGTGGCCATTACAGCTGCCCTTTAACTGCTACTTCACCAAGGTTTGGAAACATTGGCACTGTAGTTATTTCCAAACCATAAATTGCTCTCCAGTGCGTGCTTGTTGTTTTGGTTGGCCTGGTAATAGAGGTTTTTTCTTCTTGTTTTGCTCTCTGTTGATAGGCACACAAAGTTTGAGGTTGTTATGTAAATCTATTTGGAAGTTGTGTGCTCCCAAGGAAGCCACGTCCACCGCCACTCCCCTCTGATGGCCAAACAGTGTGAAAAGTTAATGACTTCTTTCTTGCCCCATTACCAAGCTTTCTACAAAGTCTCCTGTTGGTTCTTTTTGTTTTGTCTTGTCTTCAGTTGCTTTCTGGAAATCTATTCGTAAAATATTGACGTTCTCTAACATACAAATATGACCCGACAGATGAAGAGACAGACAAACAGAAGAAATGGAGAGAAAACCAAACTCCTGTCCAACTGTGTTGGCAGAACTAATGATGTATAAAGCTACTAAATACCACTACAGTACAAGAGCATTGATTGAATTATAACATAACTTATTGTGGACGCTTGTCTTAAATTGTTCAAATAACATATAGTAAGACAACAACATCTACTACAAACATTGTCTAGTGGTTTATGTATGTATGTCTTTGAGTGTTTTAGCGATGCCTTGCTTCTAAATGTGTTTGCATTTTCAATTGCAAAGCTTAACGAGGGGATTTGCATCCCAAGACTGCATATGAGCCTGCTATCTCCCCTAGAGTATAATGTTGCTATGGTAACAAGAAAAAATAAATATGAAATTTGCTTTGGCTTTGTGAAATGTCTGTAGACAAGGCCTCCATGTGTTCCTTGAGAGTTGGCATGGAGAATGGCTTGACTACAAGTGTCTGCACAGAAGATTAATAAGTCCAATATTTGCATTGGGAAATTGATGAGATTAGTGTTGTGCTGGTCCCACAGACACACTTTGTGACCCTTCCCTTACCTCTTATTCTAAACACAAAGCAATGTTAGGACAGAGAAAAAAATGGGACATTTGGAGTAAATCCAAACAAGAAAATCAGAGTGTTTATAAATGCAGAGCAGAATGCGCAGTTGCTTGCCTGCTTTCTGTCTATGGAATCCCTTAAAAATGTGCCTGAATGTCCAAAAGGTAAGTGGTCTCTTCAGCTTTATGGAAATGTATAAAGAGAGAGTTTTACATATTTTGTATTACTTAAGTACACACTTCCATCACAAAATATAAACTGTAATCTGTGACAAAATACAGTATTACACATTCCATGATTGAAAAGGAGCAGAAGGAAGAACAATCTTGTTAAGATAGTTTAAGTAAACATGTATAAAATGTAACATAGTGTACGCATACTATATATTCCTATAGTCAGGAAGACATTGTATTAATTGACAAGCTCGTCCTTCTGGCTTCATGAAAATGAGACTCTCACAACTTCTCTCGGGCATGAAAGACAATCAATATTGATAACACTCCTAATATGATATAACCTCCCTCACTTCTGCCTGCCTGGTTTTTTTTATCCCGGCACTTTCAGAGAGAAAGTTTCAGTGAGTCATGGTTTATTAACACTTTTTGGGGGGGATTCTGGCCCAAGGCAAACATCATTGCAAGAATCTAAAGTTAGCTGTATGAGCAACCTGCCTCATCCCGCTCCTCTCCTCTCTATAACTTCAGCTTGTTACTACAGGTAGAATGTTAGACCTCTCCTGCAGCAACAGGGTGGGCAGCATGTCCGCCCAGTGATTACACTGCCGATCCCATAATGGAAATGTGAAAGGTTTGGCGACTGTAACAGCAATCACTCCTGTCAAGGTGTCCTTGAGCAAGACGCTGGGATATTGAAGCTCCTTCACACTTAGCTAATGCAGTCAGATAAGCCTGTCAGCTAAATTTAAAATACGGAAGAGTGCCTAAGAAAAGCCTGTGTCGATGAGCATGTTATTGTTTACTACAGCTAGTTAAAGGATCATTCCGGTTTATTCTAACTTCTTTGCACAGTTTTTTGCCATCGTTTTTATCAGTTAGGATAACGCATTCACCAAAGTAACTGCCGCCATCTTGAAACACAGTGACATCCCTCCAAACAAGTCAAACAGGGCAAGAAAAGTCAGTGGTCTAACAATCAGACAGGGAGTACATTTGTGAATGGACCCACAATGCTCATGATTAAGCCTACTATGGTTGGTCAAATTTGAACTGTGATGGTTGTTTACAACCGATAGTTTGTAATCATTTCACTCATCCACTAACCTTGGGGCAAGGCTAGATTACCAACTGGGAAACTGCCCCAGGGCCCTTAGACTCTCAGTCTCCAGGGCTCCAGGTTCACTGCGTGGTTAGGACTTTGCTGTAATTTGATAGTTTGTTAATAATGCAGGCACATTCTATCAATATAACAAGATCATAGGAAAATCCATCTTGTCAGGCGTCAAGTAATGCGTTTCGTATTAATCCGCGTCCTGTGATGAGCTGCTGGCAGCTACGGGCGTGGTTTAGGCGTGTGTGTGAGACAAGGAGAGAGGCGATTTTGTTTGAAACAACAATGGTGACTTCTAAAGAGGTTAGCGTAGATGCTGCAACAGCATCAGTTAAATCAGAACAGAGTATTTCTTCATGGAAAGAAGAGCAAAGACCGGCACTGACGTCTTTTCTCAATGGAAAATTAGTTTTTTCCTCTCTTCTGCCGAGTGCCGCTGATAGACAGATGGTTCATCCAATCATCTGCCAAGTATTATTTTTTGAAAGTTCCTGCCCTTTCCTGAACATTTTTACCCCAAGGCCCCATATCTTGATATCACTGCGTCTTAATCTGGACCTGCATACAGGTTTTCTTTAAAGCCAGTCGGATCATCTGAGTGTTCATGTATTTTTTATTTTTTTTTTAAGCCTGCCAGATCTCAGCAATTAACTGGAAGAGTCCTATGGTATAATTACTGACAAAAATAATTGCGAAAACTGCAGATGTAAGACCCAAGTTGTAATTAATCAGAAGAACCCTTTGCAGCAGTAGAAACATGTGATGAAGCCATCTAGTTATAAAATAAGAGAGACATTCTGCCTTCCTCCTGAATGTATCACTGGCATTGTTGTCACATTCAAAGCAGAGGAATCATTGACTTCAAAAGCACAAATCATAAGTTTATTCTCATTGTGATGCAGGAACAGTAAAAAAAAAAAAAAAAAAGACACGTCCCTCGCCTTGAGGACTCTATAGTCCCCTGGCAGATGATCTCTCCCACATTGCTCTCTTTGAGGTTGCTGGCTGTCAACGGCAGGCTGCTCGGATTATATTTTAAGGCCATGATCTGCTTAGAGCGGGCAGACAGCCCACACACAGACCTCATTTAGCCCTCAGTGTGTACACAAAAGAGTTTCTGTACATAAACACAGGCCCAGATTCTCCCCTGAGGTGGAGGGTCAAAGGCCATCTCATGGGGTGCTCCCGTGTTGTTTTAACCCTTTCCACGTCAATCAGATAAGTCAGTGGAAGGGTTTTTGCTCCAATTTGGTGACGAATGGTACGCCCAGGTTGCAGACCTGTAACGGCAATTTGGGATTTCAAATTGCTGTTAATCTCTGATTGCCTTGTCGCCATCCAATTATAGGCTATTTTGAGAACACCGTCTTACCTACAGCGGCAGAAATATGGGGTTAGAACAGCATGGACAAAGGTGGAAAATAGTCGACATTTCTTGAAGAGAGGATTGCACTATAAAAATAAAAAAAATGGAAGTTAAATGTCTCTCCACATTTGTTGATATTTTTTGGAGTTTTACAGTAACAGGACTTGGGCCAAACAGGTTGGGGTTTTTTTTTGGCCCACTGAACAGGATAATAACGTTCAACAGCTGTATTTTTCATTTGCCAGATTTTACAAACAGTGGACATGTTACAGAAATATTTATGCTCATCACTCACATCAACTTCTCACTAAGATAATTAATTAACAAGCCATTTACCATCTACTGTGCAATAATAATAAGACTAAGAGTCTACAGTGCTTACAGTGACAATGCTACCATACGTATGTTTAGCAATTATGATGTTTGCCATCTTCACCACCTTAGTGCAGCGTGTTATCCTGTAAACATGTGTTAGAGACAGAGTGCAGCTGAGGACACAGTAAAAAGTGCTCGGGACAAAGTCCTATGAAATTCTGTGCCTTCGGCCAAAAGCTTGACATACTCAGAAATCTGGAAAGTATTATAATATTAGATTTGGTTCATGATGCTTTTGAGGATAGCGGGTCTTTGCAGCAGCAGGCAACAGGATATGGATACGAATGAGATCAATGTCAATTACTGAACATAATAAACAGGAAACATGGTAAAATAATAAGAAGACATACCAACCGTGCTGCAAAAGATTAAAAAGACAAATACTACCTACCTAGATGCACCATCATGCACATGAGGATACCTAAAGGGACTTTTAAATCAAAGTGTGTTATGACCCTGAGAAAGACGGGTTTATATTCTTCCCCCACAGAAGCAACTGAACTCTGCATGTTTATTTACGATAAGAGCTGTTGGAGAGTTAAGTGCCCAAAATGAAAACTCCAGAGAAAATTCTCATAATCACAAAACTGCCAAGTTTTCAATAAGCAGGAATTATGCATGACCAGATGTCTCGATACGAGTGTCCTCTATGGCTTTTTTCCTTTTTCCTTTTTTTTTCCGAGAATCTGATTTATAATTTTTGGTTGAATAGAGAGGAATCTGTTCTATTCTGACTGCCATTGTTTTTCTTATCAATTGAAAATAAATTAAAAGGAAAAAAAAAACAAAATGTCTTCTTCCCCCAAAGGGCTGTTATGGAATTAGTTTACCGCCCAAAATCAGCTCTCAAGATCTTCCCTTCCTGTTTATCGTGAATATTATCTACTGGTATTGTCATCAGATATCGTTATCTTACATCATCATATGATAGAAATTAATGCCTCAATCAGATTTAGGAACAATGCTTGCTTTGTTGTAACTCACATGCCATGATTAGTGGAATCAGACCAATGTGGCCTATGCGGTAACAAAAGGCTGCTCAGGCACTGGAAAAGCAGCGTGAATCATGGGAAATGTTTCCAGTGTTGGGCTGACTCATCGGAGACATGTTAGGAAAAGGCCGAGCTTTCCACTCCAACATCTGGAGTCGGCTTGGTCAGTTAGTAGCAAGCCAAAGCTGGAGGCTCGAGTCAAATTGTCCCTCCGCTTCTCCTAATATAGACAAAACAACTGCGGTGAAAGAATGCGAGTTTGCCGCAATTACTGGCAGACCAGTTTGTCATCAGATGTGTTTTATGTTTTTTTTTTCTCAGAAACACTCAAAATCCTGGGGAATTCTTTTTTTTTGGCTAGTTCTATATACAGTAAGCCAAACACAAAGCAGTGACTCAAATACATCAAATAAAAAACTTAAAAAAGAGCGAAATTGTAAAAAAGAAAAAGTCTTTAATATAAATGTGTTTTATATTGCATTTCACGTAGTGTTTCATAAGTTTCGTTCTACATAGCACTATCCAGCAGGGACAGTAGCTCGCATATAAATATGACTCACTGTTTTAAATATAGAGAAATACACGGGGGAGTGTGGGGACTCCCTCCAGCTCAGAGGGTATATGACTCATAAGCACAAGGCCGCAGTGGTTAATCATGAGACATCTGACTCCAAACTAATAGTTTTTCGTGCTACTAATTAGTTATCGACTCCGAGATGTTATTAGCCTTTGCTCTAAGACTAGGGGATTGAGCTTTAGCCTCGAGGGGCTGCGATATGGTAATCTCCTAAAATAAATAAAACATTTCTCCTTTGTGCATTCGGACACACATAAAGTTTTGACACTGTAACCTAGTTTAGAGATTCTAGCAAACACCTGACGGATAACTTCACTAAGAATGTGACACCATATGTCATTTTCTGCCACTCGGAGTCTCTCAATCAAAGCAATGACAAAAGACTGATTTTTGGCGACTAAAAATGTGTTTTAAAATGGATTAAAAAGTCCATTTCTGACAGCTTCTGGCAGACACGTCGCACAGAACAAACCACTTGTTTAAAATGACAGATTTCTCTAGGTTTGAAAATCATTAGAAACATTTGGTATAGTGCAAGTACACGACTCACCAAAATACATTACACAGGTCTAATGTGGAAATGTTACATCTGTTGAATATACGTGTAATTGTCTTGGATGATTTTAAACTATGCAAAAATGAATATGAAAAATCCCCTTTTCTTATCCAAATAGCTAGTCTCGTGCTCTATCACTTCCACAACATGGCAGCGGGAGGCTGCAGTTAGGAGGGCCACTTTTCACAGCATGCTGACATTAAGGCAGATCAGCGCCAACTTCCATCCTGTTGAAAATCTTCATCAGCACCGCCGAGGGACCGTGAAGTGTTCTGAGTAATTTGACGCCAGACGGCCTCATTACAGGCTGGGTTCAGATAGAATCAAGGGGGTTGGGATCGGGCAGATGACGGTCTGGAATAGCTTGCACCAGATAAATATAGCTAGACAGGAGAGCCAACAAAAGACCATGTTGCTTCACATTGGGCTGACGAGACAGGGACAGGGGGGGGGGAGAGGGGACCCAGGGTGGGGCAGTTGTGTACGTGTGTGTGTGTGTGTTCATGAGTGTGTTTATGAGGGTGTGTTTTCAGTTTGTGCTGTGGTTCACAGAGATCCCAGTGTTAGGGAGCCCGAGACAGATGACGTCATCCCGCTGGTTATGAAGGCTTAAAATAACCGGAGGAAATGATGTGTCCCATGAAGATCGGTTTGACTGACTGTACGGCCGCCTGCAGTAGCATGAAGCTGAGAACAGCTGCACAGTCGAGCTGAAGCACGTCACTGGTCTGCCAAGCCAGACAACCAAGCTCCTTGTGCAATCATGTGTTGAATCTTTCACACAGTTGTGGCAAAACAGATGCTGAAAAGTTCTGCATAGTTTCATAGAATAATGTGATGTGAGCACAGACTCGGATTATATGATAATAATAATGATCACTTTTTAGATTCTATTATCTGCTGTTGGCCACGTTGTCGTTGTGAATGCATGATTACGTTTAGGCGTGTAGAACAGTCATAGTGGAGACAGGAAATAATGTAATCAGGCAATAACTGAAGGGAAACACGCACGCTTTTGAGGTGCACAAGTAGACAATAAAGGAATAGATGGATGGATGGATGGATGGATGGATGGATGGATGGATGGATGGATTGATGGATGGATAGACAGACAGACAGACAGATAGATAGATAGATAGATAGATAGATAGATAGATAGATAGATAGATAAATAGATGCCTTATTGATTAAAAGACATGATATGACATGACATATGACATATCTGTCCTCCTAACCATTAAAAGTAAGAAAAAATAATAACATTTAGAGACAAAATATAAGAACAAAGGCTGTTACAAATACAAAAATACACTGCAACATTGACCAGTGGCTGAGTAAACCTGTGCAGATTTAGTGCAAATAGAGTTAGTGCCAACAGTGCATACAGAATACCCTTGTTCGATTTCTTTGCTCTGGATTGGCAGGCTGACAGGCACTTTCATGTCTGTATGATGAATATGACGCTAAAGCTACTGTAGCAGACAGTTATCTTAGCTTAGCGCAAAGACTGGAAACCGCCGGAGGGTAAAAATGTGCCTCCACGCAACTTTTAAAGCTCACTGTAACTCATTTGTTTAATCCATTTTATTTTTTTTAAACAAAGCGTAAAAATAGTGTGTAATGCCAGGCGAGCTGTTTTCACTTATTTCCAGTCTTTGTGTTAAAGTACCGTAAGCTGGGCGGCTTCATGTGCGCCGCACAGATATGAGAGGGCTGTCAATCTCGTCACCTAACTCTCGGCAAGAAAGCGAATAAGCGTATTTCCCAAATTATTGCTTTAAAGAAGGAGGAGGAAATAAGCAGCACGCTCATAAATCTGATGCAATCTTTTTATTTTCAATTCTACTGATCAGCATTTTGGCTCATACCGCCTTATAGAAGACGGTAATCATCCTTCTGACAAACAAAAAGTACAAAACAAATGTTTATATATCTTAAGAGCTATTCTTTTGTAGATGTGCTTGTTTTTTTTTGTTGTTGTTTTTTTTAAGTAAGTACACTTGTTTTCTTTGTGACTTTTCCTCCAATCGTACACAATATAAATGTCAATCAGACTATAACTGGATTCCTGAAGAAAACAAGACGTGCTGAAACACTGATCTACAGAAATTTAAATAAATACACTGTATCAAAGTTATTACTGTTCTGCGTTCTGCTCCTTCCATAAATATATAAAGTATAACATCGGCTCACCGCTCTCATCTTAACAATCCTGTTCCTTCATCATCAATTCCCCAAATCGTATGCGAGACACGAGTTGAGTCTCCCTCATACCTTCTTCCTTGCTGCAAAAAACATGTCTCTGTCATTGTTGGCGCCCCGCCTCCGCACACATAATTTGCATTTCCAGACAATATTCACGTTTCATGAGATTTTCGGGAGACCGAGCTCAAAAAATTATTACATGCTTGATTAAACAAACATTCAACGTTAACTATCTTGTGGAGGAGAAGGAGAAAAAGTACGAGGAAAAACAGTCGGAGTCTTTGAGCGACTGGCAACAGCAGCTGAAGTCAACGAACGATCGGCCAAACCAGAAGAAAGGCAGATGACAGGAGAGATGAGAGGCGCGCCGAGAACAACCAGTTTCTTTTTGTGGCCAACTATGCAATCTGATGAATCATAGTGTGCCTGACTGAGCCATGGGAATAGTCCCTGGGGAATTCAAAGATTCGGACTAGGGAGGCTGACCACGCGTGACCCCGGAGCATCCTGTCACTTTAGAGCCAAAAATGCATTCCCAAGCTTCTCTTTTGACAAAATTGATATTGTATAAGTGACCACAAAGGAGACGCTCTAGATTTTTTTAAACATTGTTGACTGCAGTGTAGATTTGGTGAGCTTAATTGCAATGTTCTCAGGTAAAAAAAAAGTGTATGGTCCTCTGAAGTGGGCGGTACAGTAGATTTAAACGCCACAGAGACATTGGCACAGCAAGAAAACTTTCATTTTTTTTTTCTTTTAAGGCAAACCCGTGATACACACGGCCTGTTCAGGTATTCCAATCGAACAGAAATGTGGTCCAACCCTGGTTTAATAACCTCCGGTGGCTGTATAGCTCATTTGCAGTGTGAAAGAGCACTTTGCTACTTATAAGGGTACCAATAACCGTTGGATGGCAATTAGCTTAAGGCCAGCCTAAGGGGGAAAATTGAACTTGCCTTTTCTGGCTGCCTGATTCTCTAATATGCACATTCATTTATTGGAAAACATTTTTTACATGCTCCTGGTGTTTCTTTGCCCTCTTTTCATTAGATGCATTAACTGTTATTATAGATGTGTGAAAAGGAAAATTGGGAAAGTAAAAACAAAATGTGTTATATAACCGGATGTCCATTTAGTCTAAGTTTATTCAGGGGAAAATCAGGTGAGTCTGAAGCTTTATACAACCCTAACCCTGCTCACAGACAGTGAAAGGGGTCAGCAGTTAAAAATAGAAATATCTGATCTCTGGAAAGTGTTGTCCGAACTTTAAGATAGGAATACGTTGCCATTATTAGATTTCATTCCAATCCAAAAAGCAGTTTTACAGCGTCAACGATAAACACAATGTATGTTTTCCACTTTGCAACCAGACATTATCAAACCACACCGCACATCAGTTTGTTGAGAGTTGGTGGTTTCAGATAACTTATTGCACAATATAAGGTTTGATACAATCAATAATAGTAAGGGAAATAGTAAGAAAGAGTAAAAAAAACACCGAAACGTTTTTTTCCTATCTCTGCACAAGTAAATTATGCCTTTGGTAATTTGTCGCATTGTGTGTCTTGGTGGAAGTCTTAACGCTAACTGGCTCAGCAGCTGTTGTCACAGAGATATCCTGGTGTCACCCAACATGCAGCTACTTGTGAGCACAAATATTTTCCTGGCAACAGAAAGTGGAATAAACTGGGTTCACTGCTTGTATGTGTACTTCTGCTTTCCCGATGCTTTTACATTACAAGAAAAAACAGCAGGGATTGCAAATATAGCCTGAGAACAATAATTGAAATTGCACACAATCAAGAATGGGCCTGAAATATAGATCATTGATTAGGTTTAGTCATGGATGTCCCTTATTAGAGGCTGCATATCAACACAAACAGACCCACTTTAGGCCACCACTTCTGCTTGTAGCCTAAAACAAATGACAGTATCTGCTTGTTGGCATCACTGTAATCTTCCCTTCTCCTCTAATAGGAAACCATCAGCCTCTCTCATAACTTACTGACTTTTTGAACATACTCTGCTGAGCAGCCAACTCTACTTCGCCAAAAAATGACTTCACAATGCTTTACTGGGAATGCTCGCCTCCAAATAGCACTGCAGAAGAGGCCGTTTTCAACATGACACCTCGAGTGCCGAAAGGTCAATTCCAGTGCACATCCAAATACAAACATGTTTCGGGGGTCTCTGGAAATTTGAATGGACTGTTCAGCCATTACCTGACATCTGTCTCGGTGTATGCAGGCCAGCATTCCTGGAGTGGATACAGTTGAAGCAGAGAATTAGCTCTGCAGTACTTTCAAGTGGAAATGAAATGTAAAACAGCCGCATAGAAGTGTCAGTAAAGCTAGAATTTGGATGTAGCTGAAGAGTTTGTGTTGCACACTTAAGCTTCTGTTTCTGAGATTCCAAATAAAAAATGATGAAAGGAGAAGCTCACATTTTTTCAATGTCTATAAACATTGTTCCCATAAACTCTGTGAGAAAAATACTTTCCTGTCCATACTGGAAGAAATAAAGTGACTCCGTCGTAAAGAGATGTGGGACAAAATCTGCAGTCCGTGCACAAATATATTCTAAAGTTTCAGAATGAGCTAACACTGTATGTGGCTGTGAATAATTTCAAATAATGTATGTTTTCGCCACCACTAGAGGGGCCAAAAATGTTACAGGGGGGTGAAGTCAGCCTGTCTAGTACTTTTGTCCAGAGCAAAATATCTCTTCAAGCACTTGTTAGGTCACTTTGTATGGAAAAGAATCTCTGTAAAGTAAAAAGTTTTCTTTTCAAATATTCATTTTGGGTCCCTTAAATACTGGTCTAATACACCATTTTGGCAGTCCTTCATTCGTTGGTAAATGTTGTCATTACCCTTTTCCCAATACATGTTTTACTGAATGTCTCAATTCCCCTGAATTGATTGGATGGTTAATCAGATCACCTGTAGTGGTGCCGTGTGTGGGCACAGGAGCCTAGTTTACCTGCATCAGGGGGCAGATTTTAGTATTATTTGTCCAATAATTTATTCTTTCCGGATGATGAGCTAACACCCATGGGCTTTAGGTTATGTCATTTTGATTATTGTTTTATTTTTATCGAAACCCACTTCATTCCTTAATATCCTTAAATTTCATTAGAATTTAAGAGGCTTTTTTTCATAATTATTGAGGCTTTTTTTTCATTGTGCAGGTATTTGTGAGATTTGTTCCTCCAGTTAATATTATTTTATTTTTCATATGGTTGGGAACCAGTTCTCGGGCTTCTTAGCAATCAGCTGAAACCTCGATGATCAGGACCGCGACTCTGTGATTACCAGACAGATTCAGGATTCAGGCCTGTGTGGTGGGTTACCCGAAGTCTTACCGGCACATGTACGATTCATTCACGGACCATAATGCTTTTACCTTACACTTTAATTCAAGTGATAAACTACTGATGGTGGTCTCCATGTGAACTCACTGCTGACTCCTGCATCGCTCCACGGTGAGGTCATTTGGAAACAAACTTACTGGCCCTGAAACAGACTTGTCTGTGACTGTGTAGTGAAATAAGGGGTTGGATCATTTGTGCCGTAACAGGCTATTGTACTGGATTTATGAATGAGGCTTTAACTATGAGCAGGTGTGCTGTGTTACAGCCATAACGTACTTCCTTCCTTGGAGTCGTGAGCTACGAAAATATATTGTTCGGGGAAAAAAAAGTTGGCCCCATTGCATTGTTGAGTGGAATGGAGAGAAATGATGTTAAACCACTGAAACTCAGGCGTACCCAAGTCTCATACGGGCACATGCTATATGATTTTAGTGAATCACTGTGAAACATGGAACACTCATTGTGTGAGGAGGAGGCTGTGGTGGTGCAGAGCCGGACTTTTTATTGCCAAATCCAACAGGAGCAGGGCTTCACTGCCTGGCTCCACCCTGCCTCGCCCTTCTGTGTCAGCTCTCCTCTGCCTCCTCACGTGCCAAGAAAGTCAAAAATGATATGTGAAAAATATGAATGCAGTGACTTCATATATACATATTAATAACTACGGAATACTTTTTATGAAATGAAAATCCGATGAAGACAGTATTTGGCAAAAGAATAACATATGTGGAGGACGTGTGACAAAACTCTGGTCACCTCATTTGACTTTTAGAGTGCGTAGCATGAACCACAACATCCTGCGGGAACCAAGGCACTTAACAACAACTGGACTATTGTATCTCCACAGTGTTACTCATATCCAAACTGTTGGCTAGGAAGCCACACAGCTAAGAATATTGAAAATGCATCATTTACGCATTGCATACTGTGCAGTGCAGCGTTCTGGGTGCTTTTATTTTTCCACGGGCCTTATTCTCGGTGAATCAAACGCATCTGTACAGCATCTGAATGCCAGCTGGATGGCGACGGGTGCCTTTGGCAGGATTATCAAGAATTGGTACTTTTCAGAACAGCATTCATTAGTAATCAGAAATATATAGGTTGCCTTATTTAGCCTGTGGAATTCAATTCTGACAACCTCATTTAAATTCTAATAAACAACTGTGAATATATTCATGACTAAAGGCCAGAACTCATTTACATCGGATTCACAGGACCAGCGTTATGAATTTTGAAGAGCTTCCACATGCTGTGTTACATGCGTGTTTTCAAAACCCCATGATAATATCTCTGGTCCCGACGCTGACACATTTAACAGAGAAAGTTGACGGGCTTCACTTTGAAAGTTTGGATTTCCCAAGCATGTAAAGAAGAAATGAGTTCACTGCATTACAAAGTGAGTGCTAGTCCTTTTCAAATCGATGTCTGTATTGTGTGGCTCAGTCTGTGTACGTTGGAAGGATGGCTCATTGTATGTTCCTGAGAGCAAAGCATGTTGTGAAGCGCCAAAAGCTTGAAGTTACACTTAAAAAATGTTGTTTATAATTGGCTTAAATTCTTCAAATGGGTTTTCTATAGTCGCATGGTAACGGCAGAAAGGATCAATATCCATCAGCGGTTGTTCAGCGCTGCAGCTAAACGAGAGGTGCGCAGCGTACTCGGGTGTGTTCCCTATGAACGAGCTGTGCAGCACATTTCTCCATTGAGTTGTCTGTCAAAATACAGCCACGTTTGTCGTTGGTGTGTGTCTCAGTTTAACTACAGCTTCTCATTGAACATGACTATAGCAGTTAGCGCTGCCACATCAGATAACTGTGGCGGTTAAAAATAAAACGCATTATTAAGGCCTCATGAGGCTGCTGTCGCACAGAAAGTGACGCTATTGGAAACAAGACCAACGCCCTGACACAACACAAGGCATTCTGGTGAAACAGCAGAACAGAAACCTCCAGAAGGAGCTCTTTTGCCCAAAATACATCTTTCGCTGCTCACCAGAAAATCCCCTCCTCCCACCGGGTACACTGCGTACTTTCTCTTTGAGTCTTTCTTTCCATTTGTACTTTCCTTTGCTGCACTTAGTCAAGTGTCGGTTGGAGCATATTTTTAAGGACACAAAGGCTCCTTTTACAGTAGCCATCTGAAAAATAACTTGTGCTGCTATTTGTTTAGTTTGCCTTTTTTTTTGGGGGGAGTGGGGGTGCGCGGTTTTCTCCACAGCCTGCGTTGGATGACCCCTCCCTTTTACAGCAGAGTTGCCTTGCAGCTTATAAATGTTAAAAAAAAGATCTTTCTCTCTCTCTTCGATCCAAAACCACCTCAAAGCTTGGCAGAGTTAAAGGACAAACGCAGTAAAAATGTAGCAAACACATTCCATGTCATCAGCTACGCAAAACGGTGAAGGTTGGGCTTGCAAGGCTGCTTGTGTTTTGTGAACTTAATCCTTGTGTGCAATTCCGTTTTCCATAAGTTCTGTCAACTCGCACGTTATATTTGCTCAACACACCACATGTGTACAGTATGTTTGTGTGTCATGCGGCAGAACCATTAACGTCGATACGCTCTCCATATGGCAGGTGAGGAGAGCGATGAGCACTTCAGAGAAGGAATTTTTACACTTAGCAACATCCGGCTTCACATTCATGTCATTAGGCACATTCACACTGGGGAGCCGCCAGTGTTAACTACAGCTTACGTGTCTTGCTCAAAGGCAGCTCATTGGACCTTTTCAGTGGGAGGAAACGGCATAACTCAACCCCCGGCTCATTTGGGGATTCAAACTGACATCCCTGCAGTCATAAACCCTCCTCTGTACCCTTCATGCCACCAGCACATGCACATGCTTTCGTTCAATCATGAGGTCTTTTATCTGCATCGAAGGCTGTGTGTTTGTGCCTGTTTTTTTTTTTGCCTGAGTGGATTGAATTCAGCGTGTCTGTGGCTCATCGGGAGGATTCTGTGAGAGCAGGAAATGAGGATCCTTGTGTTTAGTATGTGTGAGTTTTCATGCGTGTGGCCATCTGAAGCATAAAGGCGGATGGATGAGTCATACATTTTAAGCTTCTCACTTTGGCTGCTGCCAAAATATTCAGTTCCCTTGTTTTATTTATTGATATTTATGTCCTTTGTTGATCCGTGGAAACTTTTTAACTAACCTGTTTGCCAAAAATATGGTTTATAAATAAATTTAGATTCCTCCCAATAATGACAGTATTTGGTCTGTGAATACACTTGTGACAGCCACAAGAAAAAAAAGAATATTAATATATTGGGTAACATTTAGACAAGGTTACTGTGCATTTGACAAAAAACTGCTGACTGCACTGACTTCAAGACGCATTAACAACTTTAGTCACATAAAGAACTTATTGAGAAATATCTGTGTTGGACTTGTCACCACACCCTTCATATGACTCACAGAAAGGAAACCAAATGTCTTGAAGCTTTAAAAAAAAAAGGTCTGCTGACCAAACTGCCTGGAGCAGCCAGTCTCATTTGTCTGAGACAATTTGTAGTGATGTCTTGTTTACTGTTAATTACGCTGCCATCACCGAGCACTTGCACACTACTCATGTAATTCAAACGTAAACTATCTCTGCAGGTGGGCTGCCAATATTGTAAAAAAAAAAATTAAAAAAGTGTGGCTCTTTATTTTTAGCAGTTTCATTTAGAATAGAGCACAAAGCAGCAAAGTATTTCCTGTAACTGAAAATGTTGTGTTGTTGTTCTCTCAAATCAGTTTTGAAGTGAAGCCAGCTTTTCTCAGCCTGTGGCTGGTGATCTGGCTTTTCCAACGTTTTTCCTACCTCCTGAAATCAACATATATATATATTTAAGTTGCTGGGGATGTTTTTGTTTTGCCAAAAACAGAAGCGCGTACACAATGTTTGTCCGAAATGAGTGGTTTTTTTATTCGCCAGAAAAACTAACCATCTTGCGATCCTTTAAAGTCTGTTCAAGTTGAACCATCTGAACATTTGCAACATCAAACCAGCTGAGGGAGCGTCTAAGCCTTTTTGTCCTTTTGGTTAGACTTTTGCTTGTCATTAAGTATGGGTTACGTTCGGGTGCTGGCACTCAAGTGGCTTACAAATGTGTTCAAAGAGACTGAGTCACTAAAATCAAAGCAAGAAGACTGCACACACCAAAAGAGATAGAAATGATATCACCCACACACATGATTGGGGGAAAAACTGCGTGATAATGGGTCTTTATGAATGTCTGACCCTAATAAGAGTATAATCGCATTGGGAGCTGTGAAATCATATGTTCACCCATTAGCAAAAGGAACACACTTCTCAGTCTCTCCGATTAGTCCCAGAAGCTCCCAAAAGGGCCGTTAGCATGCACACTCGAGAACGTATTTAAATCCAGAGGAATTTTAATTACACTCGGATAGCTTTCAACTGGGTTAGCTTGTGTTGTTTGGATGGTTAATTAATGATTTTGTAAGCTGTGTTCATTTCATCCCCAAACTGAAACCGGAGTAAACAAGCACACGACAACATCACAGGTGATATCGGTGACTTCTTTTAACAGTGAAGAAAAAAAAAAAAAACATTTAAACATATTTACCATATTATATTAGCCAATCATGGGGCTGGAAGGACTTGAATCCAGTCTCCACTTTACACAGATTGACATCTGTTTCATGTTTCAATGGTCTCAGAGTCGGATTCAATTCTGTTGAATGTCTACCACTGCTGATGATCAGCTGATTGATGGACTGATTGCTTTATTGATTTGAACACTTTCACTGCATGGTTTCCAAGCATGTGTTTGACAGAGGCACTCATTGAACTTAAAAAGAATAATCTACTAAGAACAAATATAATTTCCCCATTTATCAAGGGTCAGAAACTGTTGTGAGGCACGTATGTGATACAATAGAAGAAAAAACAAAACTAAAATCTGGGTTTTTATCATTTGTTTGTCTGATGTTTTGAGGCTGTGAGAGAGCCGAGACTTTTTACAGGAAGTATGTTGCCAGTTTGACAGATCATCCAGATCTGTGAATTACTCAAAAAGCTAATCCTCAGATTTATATTATCATATCCGCTGGCATTCAATTTCAGGGAATTTGATCTCCCTGTGAGGTATGAGCTGTAATATATGCATGTTCAGACCATGTGGTGCATCAGTTCTCACACATATTGACATTCTGTGACATTTGCTTACTTAGCGTGTAAGCACCAGTGAACACATCTGCAGATGGTTTATGTTTGTATGGTCCTGTCCCACTTTCCCCCCCCCCCCCCCCCCCCCCCCCACCCCCCCACGTTTTACAGGTGAAAGTATATCATTTTTATTTTAATGAGGCGAAAAGAGAACGGAAAAGTTTAATCTTCACAAACTCTTCCTCTTCCCAAACGAGCCAGATGGAACATAAAAGCATGATAATTCCCTTTTTTGGAAAAAGTTCAAGGAGTTTTATACGGCCAACATTCAAGTAACAACCAGTGAATAACAATGAACGTCCCACATACAGGTGTGCAAGAGGGATTTCAGCTGGAGGTCAAAAGAAGAGCGAGTATAACAGAGAAAGCCTGACTGATACCTTGTAAACCCAGAAAAACCTAACTTTCAAAAGGGATTATCACCATTTTCCTGACTTTTGGATGTTTGGCTCCATGATTGAGATCAAGGTTTTTTATGCAGATGAAGTGCTCTCCTGTGTCTAGTAGGAGAAGGGATTTAAAGGTGCTCAAGTTTATTCAAATTTTGTAATACTACACACACACACTGTGAAATCTCTTTATTGTTTAAGGAATATCCGTAATTACAGAAGTCAAATTGCTGCCGTTCTTTTCTCTTTTTTGATACAAATCATTTTTATTGAGATTATTATTATAAATAATGTTTTTACACCATAGACCTTTCTTATCATTACTATTTTATATATTTTACAGATATATATAGGCACAAGCTGTAAAAGAAATAAAAAATGACTCAGCAGAATAAAACACACAAACAAGGAGGGAAAGAATGTTTGTACTGTGTCTGTGAAATACACACTTTTTTTTAACACTTCAAAACAAAATAATTATTTGTTGATTCCTGGAAGACCTGTCAATCAACACAACTAAAAAACAAATGATATCATCTTAATGAAACAGCAATTGTCCAAATTGACATCTTGATACACACAACATTCAAAATCTATACAGCTTTTAAATGTAAAGTAGAAATGTTAAATCAGAAAGTGAAGGTGTACTGTTCACCACCAAACAGCTGATTCAGTGTATGTATAGTTGACCTGCGTGAGTGTTAAACAAGAAATGTGCCAATGTTTGCCAAATGGCAACAACATGTTAAGCACACGTTCAAATGGAGGGAAATTAAGAAGAAAGAAGGACAGAACATTTGCTCCAGAAGGGACCATTATCTGTAATGGCGCCATCATTACATACTTTCACTCATCCACACTGAGTCGGAGCAAGGATGTAGACACTTTAATGAATCCATTTACATATTTTAAGCACAAGGCACACAATGTGTTCTTGGTATGCTGCTAATATAGCCTACTGTATCATGTGCATACAACAAACAAATTAATAGGTAATTACCTTTCATAATATGCGGAAATTGCACTCGCTATCATAAATTAAACCTAGGTTGGCTGTCCACGTATGTTTTTCTATTGTAAGCTCAGGATCCGAACATGAATTGTGTTGCAACAAAATAACATCATCTTGCATTTTTATTATCATATAATACCTCTCCAATATAAGACCAAGTCTGTTTTTGTTTTTTTATTTCCATGCCTTACGTGTATCATCAACTCTTTGTTTTTTTCTAGGACATATAACTTTAAGCATAAGCCCTGTAAGTAGAAAAGAGAAGCCTGTTTTTGTCTATTTCTGTCTGAAAATCAAGGACACATTGTTTTAACATTTACCAAGAATTTCAAATGATAAATCTGCCACCGTTATTATCATAACTGCCTAGGTATAGTGCTAAAATGGAAAGCTTAACTGGCACAGCAACGGTAACTAAGGGGGACAGGATTTAGCGAAAGGTCAATAGAGAGTAGCTCTGTGTTTACTGCGTATTTGCTGAACTGCTGTTGACTCAAACAGTTTTTGTCTTTTGTCTTTTTACAGAAAATGTAGTGACGAATCTTGCAGTACATGTTGGTTAAATGCAGAGAAGGTGTGTCAAATAGTGTTATTGTGGTTGAGGGTGTCAAGAAGCAACATTGTGCACAGATTTGAATTACATACTCCCACTTAACAAGTAAAACTTCTCATACAATCAATATCTGGATTTGCGAATAGACTTTTAAACCCTCTGGTGTTTCTGTTTTTCTTTTTTTTTCTTTCTCCACCACGTCAAAGTTTACAATGGTTGCCTCTTATCAGGTACTGTTCTGTTTTCGGCTACAAAGTCTTGTGAAGGCAAGCATTGATTTTAGTCATAGGCTTTGTTTTAGCCTTCAAGACAGTGACTCTGTCTCAATGGAGCTTTCGCCTCTAGCGGTGCATAAAAAACATATTCCTCTCTTCCCCTTTTGCCAGTGCTCAGTTCACTCGCCCATGTTGATGATCTCTCCGTCTCTCTATCATTCCCTCTCATTGACACTGCGTTTCAACATTGTGCTCCTCCAGCCCCTGGATTCGTCAAAGTCTGACAGCATTGTCAATATTCACCAAGCAAAGTGGGCAAAAAGCCGCCCAGCGCCTCGACGAGATGAACAAATGTGTTCGTAAATCTAAATATAGCCGAGGATCTGTCAGCATTGTATGTAAAAGTATGTGTAGCGATTTGGGTGTTATGCACAAAATCTGTGCAAGCCATCTGTGCCTATAGCCCGTCTTATACGATCAAATTACTCAGCCATGTGTGGCACTTTCATCAGTACACGTAATTGTGCTGTGGTAAGATTAAATATTTGTGATGATGGATGAAAGGCTCACAAGATGCACGCAGTTTGGAACAGCAGATGCATTCCAACACAGTGTACATGCGTTCTAAAGACATGTGCCCTAAAACATTAACCAGGTAAATCTTAATGGATGCTGTGATAGTTTATTGATGAAGCAGCCTTGAGACACAAAAGCCTTGAGACAGTTGACAAATGGATTGGGCAAAATGGAAAATCTGGTCCAATGAAAGCAAATGTTGGAGAGCTAAGTTTCCATCCATGTTCGCTTATGTTCCAAGTCTCGTTGAGGGCAGTCTTGTATCAGCTGTATTTTCCAAAATGCTGAAACATGCTCTGGTCTTAGTTTCTTTCTTTTTTGTTGTTTTTAACACTGCCGTTCGTGGTTGGCATCCCAACACATAAGAGCAGGGACACCCCACACGTTCCCATTTTTTCAAGCCAAATTCTAAACTAGATGACTATCTACTACTGTACTGAACAGTAACATTAGAACACGTAACCATAAAACAAAAAAAAGATAAAACGACGACTATATTGTTAGCACTTAACAACAATTATGTAACGGTACGACTAGGGACATTTGCAAGGAGACTCAAAAGCAACAACTCAGAGACAGATCTTTGGAGAAAGTAAAAGTCATTACTAAAGTAAAAACATGTTTGGTACACAGGAAGGCAGTCAACGAAGCAAACACATGCGATAGGGAGTAGGCGGTAGAAGAGTCGCGTCACGGAAACAGGCTCAGGTAAACCCGGGGAATCGCTGTCTGGAAACAGGCGCAGTAGACACTGGAACAACGCTGGAACTCCGCGACGCATAGGTACGAAGACGAACTGGCGACGAGAAACACAAAACACAGACTATATACACCAGGAAGTAAAGACTATATACACCAGGAAGTGGCCGGGGTAACGAGACACAGATGGAAACGCTGACGAAGTGATGGGGAACACCTGGGGCAGGAAGTGAAGACACTGAAACGAGAGGAGAGGTGAGAAACACAAAATAAAACAGGAAGTGAAAACGAACAACAAAAACGACCCACACTTAACGAACCACAGGAACCCTTACAAATGAATCCTTGTATCAATTTAAAAAGATCTTTGACTGTGGTACAATAGTTTCACTTTCAGGACACACACCTTCATAGATCAGTCCCGCAGCTGAGAAGCACTCAACCTCCAACAATAGCTGCGCTGATCCGCTGTCATCCTGGAGGTGGGTGGCACAGTATGAGTTTCATTCCTCCACAGTCGTCTGCAATACATACTATGGTGGTTGCAAACACGGTGATAAGCATTTAGATGAATAAGCCATCCACTTGTGGGGGTTACGCAAACATCTCTCAGATAAAATGAAGAAATAACCCTGTAATCAGTCAGAGTCAATGAGGTGCATTACTTGTAATTATATGTTGGATACACAATGAAGGTGTTGGAACAACAGCCCATTCAAAGTCCCTGCTCTTGTTATCATCTAAATGCAAATTGGTTGTAATAAGGACCTTGTCTGTCTATCTGCAGAAGTTGGGAAGAGCAAAAAGAAATAAAGGTGTCTGATGAAGCTCTCGATTTGTCTGCACTCACTCTTTGTACTTCTCAAGATTTAATTCGCATGCTTCCCAGTTTTTTGTTTTTATGTCCTCTCTGAACATTTTGTCTTTCTAATTTTCTTCTGAAGTTGTTTGTGCATTCCGTCTTTGAGGCAACCCTGAGGATCAGCAAACTATGATGCACATGATCAAATCAAATCTGACTCATGAGCCTTGTCACAAGATACCCTTTCTATGAGGACTTAAAGCCAATGAGACCGTGTTCACCAGAAGAAACAAAAAGGCAGCAGCATGGGTTCTTCGTTCAAATGCTGAGTACAATCTCTGTTCACGTTTTCCTGATAAGTGACCTTTTAACGGGTCATGCAAATAATGACTCTCCAGTCAGTAGCAATAGTGGACCAAGAGTCACGTTGTGTACAACCACCAAAGCTCGTATCTGTACTTTCCTCTCTTAAATAATACCTTCGGATTTTAGGAAGGATGCAGCAGCAGCCAAAGTAAAACTTACCCGCCCTGCTTTTTATTCTGGACTGTAGTGGCCAAGATGGATGATTCTGTCTCAAATGTTGGAAACTATAAGTGAATAAAGTGCTTCCAGGTGAAGCAATAGCTGCCAGTCATATCGAAGGTATTTAGACCTTGAGAGTAAACATGGCCATGAGCAGCAGAACTTGTCTAATCTGAACAGAATTCAGTCGGCATGGGGTAAGTTTGTGTGGTTTTGATGGGAAAAACAATATCTGGTGAATTTGTTATCATTATCAGCAACTGCAAAGCCTCTGTTTTGAAAACTATGACAGATGGCTGTGGAGAAAAAGGGTTTCATTTATTTATTTATTTTACCAGCAAGGTGAAGGTTGCCGCAGCCATCATAGATTACACTGTTGCACTTCTACTGTTGCTACATCTGTACAAGGCACAGCTGCCAAAGGGCGTGAGTTATGTACAGTAAACAATGGCTTGTGCTAGAGGATGCATGCTGCCACGACGTCCCTCCAGGCCCACTGTGGTGTGCAGAGTGGCTGCTGTCAGGAAATTCTTTGGCAGGGAGTTTGTTTCCCCCTCGGGCCATTTTGTCACCACATCTTTAGACCATTACCACAGATGTGGCATGAGTGTTTAAGCCCAACAAGACCAGTGTTTAAGTGAAATGTGTATTCTATGTCGAAGCCTCACATGCCATGTGTAGGAAGGGATGACTTCACAAGGCAGATGGCACAATTCTTTTTTTGGACTGAGAAAATTGAGACGTGAAAATGACAAAAACGTTTTTGCAGGCTTCAGCAGCTTAACAAACTTGGGAGGGAGCAAAGAGTGGTGCGTGTTCCTTAGTCATTACCACCGCTGAGGAGCTCTTGAACAAGAAACTTACATCCCACTGCATTGTTAGCTTCCAGGTGTGTGTATGTAACTGTGTGGAGCAGGGCGTTTCTGGAAAAAGTAATTCACACTCAGTGAATCTACTCTGTTTTTAAAGAAAGGTTAAATAAACAAAAGTGCACATTTTCACACTGGACCAAATCCACCCTTGTGCCACTTAGTTCCTTTTTTTGCTTTTGATTTGAGTCATACTTTATTTTATTAATTAGTAATGTCACTGCCATAAGAACACTAAACGAATTTGAAGCTCAACACCACATAGATTGTTAATAATGCACTTAATCTTTCTTTCTTTAATGTTCACAAATCAAAACTGCTTTTGTCATATCAGAAATACATTTGTGGGGAAGAGGAGGGATAAAGGAGCCTGTTTAAAATTCAAATCCCCAAAGGGGTTTTCTCCCAATGTTGCAACTACCGCCACTTTCCACTGAAACCAGAGCTCTGCTTCTTCAAGTCAGAACTTCAATAATGAAACCAAACTGTGCAAATTGTGGAAAAATTAAATGGATGTACGAGTTGCAGCTGGAACATTAGAGTGCTGTTTAAAGTTGTTTCGCAGCCTTCCCGGGCTTTCCATGTTAGAGGCTGTTTATTTGGAGGTTGAAAACGGCGGGTGGAGGAGCCCTACTAACTTCTTCCCATATGAGATTTGAGCTGTTGTTGGGAAGAGAGTGGCTGTATGGTCTGGGTGCAGCAGGGCGGGCCTCAACAACGGTAGCCTGGTGGAAAACAGTTCTATGAATGGCGGGAGATGATGGGCTGACTCAGCCAGCACGACGTGGAGGAGTTGACTGCCAGGTTGTGAGACGTCTAACTCATGGTGGAGACAGTGAGAGTGTGCGTGTGTGTGTGTGTGTTCATGCCCACTAGTATGAGCATGGGTGAGTGTTTATGTTTGCACCATGTACTTCTGTCTTTGGGTGTGTGCACTGGAATAGTTTAGAGTATAGTTGATGGAAGGGTTTGAGAGCAAGCATCTGGATAAAGCATTTATCTGGGTCTAAATTCAGTGGAGTTAAGCGAAGGAGAGGTGTCTCCAGGGTTTGGGGGGAAGGGTGAGGTGGAGACGGGGATCAGTCTGCGCTGGAGAGGGTCAGTCTGGTGGTGTGTGCCTTCAGCTGGTTCTCATTACGGGGCTAATGTGACGCTCTGATCTCAAACACACACTGACTTTGCAGACCCAGGTTAAAGCCGGATATGGGTTTTGGGAGGCCCCTTCACTGCAGCTTCTGTATCACAGTTTCCCTCCTTGTAGAACAGTGAGACTGAAGGCCTCATTTATAGAAAGGCTTCACTTTCAAATTTGGTCATGGAAAAGTTTGTAGCTATGACCCTTAAATGTGACAAAGGGTCTCTAGACCAGGGATTTCAAAGTTGGCCTCCCCTCAGACAAAGCTTGGACAAAGGCACCCATCAACCCCACTTAGTTTACTTGCTTAGTTTTGATTAATTCCTGGATGCCTATGAGATCACAATTAGGTTTTTTGATCCCACAGACTCAACAATTAAAATAGCCCAAGGTTTCTGTTTAATATAACTTCAGACGATACCAAATACACAAAAGCATTTATTGTTTGGTTCTGACTCTTGAAAAGTGGGGGAAAAAAACAATTTCCCCAAAACTACTGAATCTCTGAACTATCTATTTGACCAAATCACACACATTTCAAAGTGACCTTCTTTTGATAACTGATATTAAACTTCATTTTACTTCCATTGAAACTGAATTAAACCAGGGCTGAGTAGAACCTCAGTACTTTTGTGAAACTGGCAGTAACATGTCAGAAGTGGTGATTATCGTAACCGACACGTACCAACAAGTGGCATTAAATTCTTGATTAAATTCAGACACTTCTTTACTTTACAAAAATCATAATTAAATCAATTTTAAGTTGTTGTTTTTTTGTCAAATAGCATTTATATAGCACTTTCTCTGACAAAGTAGCAAAGTGCTATATAAATGCTATTTGACAAAAAAAAACTTAAAATTCCACAAATTGCCTCTCATTCACTTATTTACACACATCCATGGCGGTGGAGCCGCCATGCAAGGTGCTGACAAGGCCATTGGGACACACTTACGGTGCACGGTTACGGTCTTCCTCAAGGACTCATGTGGATGCATAAGAATCCAGGAATCAATCCAACAAGGAGCCATAGCTGCCAAATGAAGATCTGTAGAAAAACATGTATATATTTCTCAAAGTAGAGTACCAAATAAAGGTTTTTGTAGCATTTGTACCAAAATGTAGGTATCTATCACAAGTATCAAGGTCTACATGAAAGCTACAAATCTTCTGGAATTTTTGAGGAGACCCTAATGAGAGATAAATACAAAAACAAGCAAAGACAGGAAAGAAAAAAAAAAAGAAAAGAAGAGAGGGTCGGTTAATTTATGAGATCTGTCTGGGAAATATTTGGAGACCCTGCAGCAGCCAAGCCCAACTTAAACCCAATCTCTATCATGTTCCCCATGCACCAGGACCTCAGCTGAGCAAGGTTTCTCGGGGTCCAGGTCTTAAATCTCTTCCCCTGTGCTGACGTTTAAGTGGAATGATTTATGACAGTGAGCTGCTACTCAGCAAAGTGTTTTCCAGCCCACTGAAAAGCCAATGTCATGATGATAATTAGTGGTGGAATGACTGATGCCTGCACTCGTACTCATAACTGCAGTCATAAGGGCACTCTGAGCAAAAGCTGAATGGAGCCATTGATATGTCCAAAATGACAGTTAACAGTGAATGAGGCAGACCTAGAGAAAATCAGGATGAGAGCAAACATGCAGATACACAATTTCAATTCCCCCCAAGTAAGGATTAAACCAATTAAAGACAACATGTTGATAATGAGCTTTTTCTTACTTTAAAGAGAGCAAGGCTAGCTGTTTTTCCCTGCTGACAGTCTTTATGCTGGGCAAGCTATGCTAATCGCATCCTGGCTCATGCTCTACAAGTAGGCTAATGCACAGACATACAAGTGTGGTATGAATGCATTTCCCAAAATTATAACAATTACAGTTTGTGGCTTAGTCTTTCGGCATACGGCAGCTGTACTCTTTATTTTAGTTTAGACTAGTTTAGTTTATTCGACACAATGAGAAGAGAGAACTCCAGGTCACACACATATACGTCAAGGATAGCACAATAAAGTCAAAGACCAATTGGCCCCATCCTTGAAATGTTATAGCTTGGATAGCTATAGAATAGAATCCAATTGAAACCCAAAGCTACACAAACAATGTCAAAACATATCATAATGTCCGAGAATTCCTCCGTGGATGAAGAATAACAAAGTTTGATTGTCAAATTCATTATGTCCCCAACATTCATTGCTTTGCCAATAAATTGCTAAATATGCTGCTTCCAGTGGAGTTTTAGAGTCATGAGGTGGCGACAGCATGACAGAAGGAAGTAATGCATTTAGCTATGTTGTGGAGACACAAATGAGTGTTGCTATGGGGTGAGGGAACAAGCTATAGTAATGAAAGGTTCATCTGCCAATGTACAGTATATGCAAGTCACTGTACATATGTAGATATGTTGGAAACTTATGCAATTTGGGTGGTATAAGGTTTAAGTGTACGGGTCATGAAAAGTGGGAAAAGCCCTTATACTGATCATATAGGAAAAAAGGCTTCAAACCGGTGGCCTAAAATAACCAAACATTAAAATAATTTAGTTTAATTATCCATACTAATCAGTAGATGTAGCAACACAGAACCTCTTTGCTCTCCCATTTTGTGTTGACTTTGTAAATATTAGAAACTTAAGTGGCTGTACTTAACTGCTGTTTAATTTCCTCCTGCAATTACCTTGGATTGTCGGTGCTGTGGAACAAAGCCAGAGCAGTCATGTGTTACATGCCGTGCTCTCAGTTTTAGAATAAAGTACTGTAGGATAATGAAAATCCTTTATTGACCTTAAATTAGATTTATAAGGATAAGTCCGGTGTAGTGGTGCAGATTCTGAAAGATGAGGAAGGTATCATTGTAAAAGTCTTAAGTTTAATAGCCTATACGTGATTTCCATCGCTATCTGGCTCTACTTTCTTCCTTCCTGTCTTCTCCCTTGACACACTTCTTTTTTCACGTGGTGAGATTTCACACAGGAATTCATTACCGGTGTGTTAAAATGTTCTTCAGCTCAGTCTATAAACAGCCTTGTTCTAGCTGAGGCGAAACAGAGAAAGTCACAGTTAATGTATAAACAATCTTTCGTTTGAATGTTTCTTGCAGTGCATGAGTATTTGGCAAACAATGTGTGTGTGTTTGTGTGTGAGGAGGGATATAGGTTGAAATAGTATGAAGAGGGGGGTCAATCCTCTGATGTCATGGGGGGGGGGTTATTTTAACAGGACCCACCCACTGGGACCTTGTTGGTTGATGGCTTCCGTAGCTCGGCTGGGCTGACAGAGGCACGCTTTGTATTAGCCAGTCATAAACTACAGCAGAGCCCTGAGTCACTACAATGCTTCTGTTCACTGCTGTGTTTGTCTTACAATGTTGTTAGGTGAGTGAGATCATCAGTCCAAAGTCATTATGAACGACAAGTCTTTTAGTTGTGTGTGATGAGCCAACAAACTCTGACTTTGACGCCTTATTCTGGGTATGAGGAACGATGTTTACCTTGAAGCCAAAGCCTTGCTTGAACATGTGAGAATGTCCCATTGTGTGTTTCTGGAGTAGCACAATATTTCTTTGTTCGTTGTTGCCTTAAAATACGGTATTTCAAAGTTAGCATGAAACTGAAATGCAGCCAACATTTGATGCAAATGTTTTCACTGGCAACTTTGCAAGAGAGTGCACGCCACAGAGAAGAGGTCATGGCGAGTTTCTGAAGTATAAAGCAATGATTTCCAGTGATTTGATTGGAGGCTGTGTGGTCTTCAGCTACTCCATAACCGTCAACGTCTCCGATTTCCTGTTCTCAGTCTTATCTCAGGCCAATGATAAAGGAAGAAAATGGCAGCAGATACAAAGTCAGTCATCCAGCATAAAACAAGTTTGCTGTAGTGGAAAAGGCCCTTTTTTCTGAATCCCCTCCAAAGAAGGTGGTCTTTTCCTATTCATTTTGTGTAGAAACCCAGCCTTTCAGACCCCCTCTCGCATTAACAACACAAACCCAGACAACACTGAGTCTTTCACGTCCTTTCCATGCTTTCCCTCCCCTTTCTCACAGGTCCATTTTCCTAAACTGAAATTACATTACACTGACATTCTCCTTTCACAAGGAAAGGTCATAATTTTTCGTTGCTGCTGCCACCCCTTGTCTGTTGTGTAAGTGCAAGTTTTACAGAGAGGGAGCCTGAAAAGTTTTAATTATTGCCTGGGAGGAGGCCACCCGCTGAGTCTCCACAAGCATGTTTTGTTGCGTATTGTACCTTTTCACTCTGGCTACCTTTGGAGTGTCTCAGAGGGATGCAGAGGTAGGTGGGGATTTGAAAGAGGTCTAAAAATGATGCTGTGTTTGCTTTCACACTGACATAGTCTGGCCTGAAAAATGGCTCCATAAAGCTTGTAAAAGTGTGTCCCTGGTGACTTCTGAAAAGTCAGCGGGGAAGGGGGGGTCCTTATAAAGCAGCGCTGTCAAGGTATGTAGAGTTGTGGCTCTGCTCTCTGCTGTTTAACAGTGCTGGAGTTAGGAGTATGTTTTATATCGACTGCTGTATTCAGAGTCAGGTCTGTAAACATGTTGCACCAACATAATCACTTCCCTTAAAGAGCCAGTGTCCTTTGATCAGTGTGGGAATATAATGTGTTGTCGGTTATCCATTGTCCATAGTAGGTACATTGTAATTTGTATTCGTCTGAATTAGCACACAGATGATTACCAAACAAAAAGTGAAGCGGCAAGCGTTTATCACTCAGTTGTTTTTCATCAATGAATATTCTTCCTCACTAACCGGTAGCCACCGTTCACAGGAATGCTCTGGCAACTCTGTTACCTAAATATGAACTATTCATTTGTTTTGCTCATTACGCTATCGCTGCATGGATTATTCAGTGGCAGAATTTTTTCAGGTTTTTTCATTTGTCCTCCATGGAGGGCAGAGTGGATGTGGATACAAAGTGCAGGCCCCCTGAGTCACTGGTGGGGTTACATTTAGGTTCAATTTAATAATATTGTGGTTTTTGGTCAAATGTTAATACTGTAAAAACTGCTCTCTCACAATTCAAGTCACTATCAACCTTTAAAAATGCAACCAAGACCTTTATCTTAAGATAAACAAGTGCTTTGAGTGCCTAAACATATGAATAAAATACATTAATCACACTCCCTCTTCAATAAGATGTCGCATTGCAAGTCTGGATATAGGGAATACAAAAGAAATACGTTGTCTGGGAACGTTTTGCAAATACGTTCAGTAAAAACATTTAGCAAATGTATGAAGTTGATAAATATTGTAATTCAGGTGGTGCATTTCTCTCAAAACAGAATTAATAGCATATGATGTTCGTCATTACTGGACAGTCTGTTCTAATACACTGTTCGTCGCTATACCTATAAAAAGTAACGCACTGTAATTTGTATACATCCGCCAAAATCTATTTTGTATGCAATCCACGTAATTGTGAACCAGGAAGTATGAAGAGCAACAAGGTCCGAAAACATCAGACTTTCCCCCAGGAGACCAGAATTGATTTATTTGTCAAGTAACTTATATTAACTGATTTAAGTAACGCTAATTCCGTAGTTATTTGGAAAATGATATATTAAATATTTAATATTATTATATTTATATTATAATTATATATCTATTATTGGAAATTAAAGATTGTTGAGTAATGTCATTATTGACTAATCTGTGGATTATATTTTTGAGTAATCAATTGTTATGATTATTAAGTTGCTTGTTATGTAAACAGTCCTTAACCCAAAAGGTATGCGATATTTAGCAGAAAAAAGCAGAAAATTCTCAATTTTGAGAAACTGAAACTAGTAAATGTTTGGCCCTTTTGCGTGTGAAATTACTTTCGTACACTAGTAGAGTTCTAATGTACAACTAATCCATGTTCTGATAGTTCACTGGGTCGCTATCTGCAGACATTACAGGAAAACTAATATCCATCACAAGCCCAAGTGCTATTGACCCTTCTGAGGGATTTCATTCATAATGGTAATAACTGTGTTGACATATGGTAAATGAAATTTCACCCGTAAAAGCTCCCGAATTCTATCTATGGTTAACAAAACCCTATCCTTCACATAATTACATCCAGAAGCTATTATGGCCTGTTGTAACAGAAACAGCCCAGCAAAGGAAACAAATGACCAACATAATCACTATTTATAGTAAAGCTAACCATGGTTTAACCATGGGTTACGCAAGTAGGTGGTTTGTTTGGATTCCAGGCAGTGTTACCCTGGCGACATTGCAGTAGAGGAACACACACCGGGTATGCTTTCCTTCTGCATAAGGTTTTTTAAGAAGTAAACCATATTGTTTGAAACATTGTGTGAACCAACGTGTTGATAAAATAATAGCATTGTGCAAACTCTGTTTCAGTTCACGCCGCACATTAGTCAAACCATAATAGATAAGACACCATTATACAGGGTATTGTGGATTAGTGCTTGGATTCGGGTATTTTTCTTCGGTTACTAATACAGTCAGGGCTACAAAAAAGCATCCCAAAAGCTCAAATCTTTTTCTGTCCGGCGGATCTTCACACTCACTTAAGAAAATGCCTGAAGTGACTCTGACTCATCAGCACAGTCAAGTCACAGGACACAGAGTCATCTGAATGTATCCAATCTTCCTGCACTTGTGGTCAGCGTGTGTCTCTTCCCCATAGCTTTTCCGGACATGTGTCGCTAGATTGAGACCAAAAGAGGACGGAGGAGAAGAGGAGGAGGAGGAGGAAAGGGAAAGAAAGACAACAGGGTAATTCATTCAGTCGCTCGTGAAAGAGAGGAAGACTCAGTTTCCTCAGAACATTATAAATACAAGCGCAGTCAGTCATCAAATTATAGCCATCTGCATTGGCCTGAGACCAGGATTCTGCTTAACGCACAATAAAGTAGTGTGAGGAGGGGTGTGGTCGCTGAAGGGGATCAGAGACTGTCCTCTTCGCTGGTTAAACCTCCACACACAGACTGACACCAAGTGTGGCAGCAGCTTCACAGCTTCAGCTTGCGTTCTTAAGGAGCAGCGATGATCCTTTACTGATAATGAAGTTATGTCAGCAAAATCCCCTCAGTTAGATACCATCTACACCCAGCCCCAAGTCCCTGGAAGATGGACAATATAGTTGAGTGTTGCGTTGCTGAAGAAGAGAGGATGATCTTGTGATGCACATTCTCATCCTCAGAAGCCCTTCATGATTATGTTTTTCTTTCATCTTGTAGGCGTGAGTAACTTTTTTGCACACCTTTTAGTTAAGCAGTGTGAGTGCAGAGACAAAAGAAGTGTCACAGAGTAGGGCATTTATACAGATATCATATTTTAAATGTGCTTTTCTTACATGAAGCCTATTATGTACAGAGCTTTACACAGCTTAGCTGGGGAACTAATGAATTCCAGGTCCAGGTACACTGCAGAGAGTAAAGCTATTGTGTGTATCATTAGAAAATGTGTTCCTTTTCCTGAAGGCAACTGCAGCAAGCTGAATTTGAACCAGAAAATCCCCAGGCAGAATTGTCTTGGCATCGCTCACTCCTTCAGCTTTTTATCCCCATGCTCAGTGAACAATCCAACAAAAGCTTGGGTTTAAGAACCATGGAGCTCATTGCGATTTTCTTTGTTAATGCAATTGCCTGTAAGAAAAGATTCTGTTCCCCCATTTTTTCAGTTTCAGCCTGAAGGCTCCTTTGCAATTAGCACTAGTCTTTCATTTGAAATACCTTGGCCTTACCAGAAACTCTCTGAACTGTACCATAATAGCCTCTGGCACAGTCAGTAACAGCTAACGACAATAGCCCCCGAAAAGTGACTGAAAATGAATGATGTGCAACTGCGATAATTTCCTTCGATTCAGTAATACAAATTATATTTGCATGTTCAGCACCATTCTCGTTGTGTAGTACCAGGGAGGATCTTTTGTTTTGATAGTTTTCTCTCATGTCCTTCAGTTCATTTGTTAAAATTCACACAATATTGATGGCAAAGGGCAAAATGCGATAATGTCAAAAACTATTTCCTGCAATATTTATTTCTGAGAGCCACCATCATGGCGTTTCTTTGGCTGCAGGAGACCGGTGCTGTGCAGCAGTATAATCAAATGTCTCTGTGTATTTGTCCCTGTGCTGAGACCGTTCGTCACTGACTTTGTTCGTGACAGTGCAGCCTTGGAAGCAAAAGCAAACGCCTCTTACTGAAATCACAAAAGCATGGGCACGATGATAAAAGCTTCTCTTTCGTCCTTGCTGACATCAAAATGATTATCTTTGTTCCAGTGTTTGTTGCAAATCTGGGATGGAGGGGTTCATTTACAGGATACAAGAAAACCAAAAGAGAAATGTGCCCTCCAGTGCTTTGAAGTTGGCAGCGTGGCATTAATGTAGATACAACACAGACACAAGATGCCCTTTAAAGGCACGCATACACGCACACACATTTGCTCTCACACAGACACTTCCTAACAGAGAGTTGAGGAAATACTCTTTCCATTTATAGCTATGAACGGGAATGTTTGGTGTCTCGTTTTTTTCTGACTCAGTCTGAGCAGTTATTCTGATTTTTTTTGCCCCGTGGTTATCAAGCCCTCCTCCCTGCTAGGCTTCTGGATGCTACTGTTGATTTTGAGGGAATATTTTGGTCCACATGAGCTCATATGAATGTTTTAACTTTGACACAGCAATGTCTCGCTCTGCTTCACTATTCCAAAGCATCAGCATTGTGTGAGCAGAAGACTCCCTTCTTCGCTGTGTTCCAATGTGTGTCAGTGTCTGTGTCTTGTCCCTTGTGAGGGCGAGTGGGTGGCTAATGGAAAGCCCCCTTTCTATATCTCTTGGCCAAGGCCATGGAAAACCAATGCTGAGGAAATGGGGTCTTGGAGGTGCTCCAGTTTAATTTCAGAGCATGTGCACTGGGAAATAATTGACTTCCTCCGTGGTTTACATTTTGTCGAGGGCCTCGCAGAGCACAGTCCGAGGCAGGTGGCTGAATTTGCATTTCATTGGAAACGAGACAGCTCAAGCCTGGGAAATCCTGCACCCCAAGACTCTATATGCCCGGAAAACCTCCGCAGGGGTAATGACTGATGTCTCAGTGAGAGAATCCCTTTGAGGCCAGAGGAGCTCCTCTTCAGCCAGGAGCAGCTGGATGACACATGATAATGTAGAAATCAGTCCTGAGCAAGTTGCACCGTAACGTGAGATGCAGAAAAATGCTTATATACAGTAATTGGTTTCTCCAAACTTGTACATTAGAATTCACAGAGTTGCCATCCAGCAGAAGTAGGATGAGTTTATAGCATCATATGTGTGTTAAGCCAATGAAGTATTACATGTTGCCACAGGATTGAAATTGTGAGATCAGGATATTTTATGTTGAAATGGCGAGTGGCATTTTTGTCTTTATTCAAAAGTGCACAGAAAATATGTGTATGTCTATGGTGATAAACAGTGAAAATCAGTAATTGTTACAGTTATGCAATATGCCTTTGATTTCTAGTTCAAGGTCCTTATTCTTATCATGTGGGCAACAATTACAGAGAAGCGGTCGTTGCCAATGAAAATCTTAGGCCTCAGGCACCCTCCAACAATGCTCATTAAATATTATCCATGAAAAAGAAAATCATGCAAGTAAAAGCAAAATTTGAATTTAAGACATAAAATACTGAAAGTTAAAGTATAGAGCTAAAATATAAAAAAATTAATTATAAATAAAGTGCTATAAATGTGTGTGTACACATGTTTTAAGCTTACATGATGCCTCTTTCTTATCTTTATATTTAATGTCCTATTTTCTCTCTTCACAGAATCTTACTTTGGGGACAGCTACTGCAGTTTACAAGTCTTCCAAGATGTCTCCACCTTCCGCCTGTCACTACAGATCAAGACAAGTCGGCGAAGTGGGCTGCTGTTACTGGCTGCAGGAATGGAGGACTACATGTTTCTTGAGCTACTAAATGGGAAAATACAGGTGAATGGTTAACAAACTGTGGAGAAGCTTAATATTTTAGACACTGTAAGGAAATGTAAGTCAGTCCCTAAAGTAAAAATATTTATTTAAATATGTAAACGTGAGAATGTATGATGTATGTAATAATGACCTAAAATACACAGGCAGATTCAGTGTTTATTTTTTTTTTTTAAATTTTTCCTCCACAGGAGAGGAAAGTGCTAAATATGGATGTGAATTAATGTCAAAGCAAACAATCTCCATTATTATAAACTCAATTACCAATGCAGTATGTGAAGAGTACCTTGATCTGTACAGTGTTGCCAAATGAGATTACCAGTCTCTAGCCCTACTTAAAACCCGTCCAATTCAATAAAAAAAAAGCCCAAATCATAACCTTGTCAGAAACCTGTGTAGAACCATAAAATTATTACATACAAAATAGAAATCACATCATAATACAAAGCCCTATATGTGCATGAAATAACCAAAGATAAAATGTTAGATAGCCTCTCCTCAGAGTGATATGAGATGTGCTGAGCAAATAGACTCAAGGCCTTATAAAAATGAAATTGCCTTACCTGTCATGCATGTGCTAAAATCACGACGTGTAACTTTATTTGATCAAAATGCAGATCTCTGATGTTATCAGTGAAACTTCTCAGAACCAGCCCATTTTAAAATATAGCTTAGTCAACAGTGAGAATACCTGAAGACATGTATGGGGTTGTAGATACACTGCCTTGATCATAAATATAAATATTATAATAAAAATAAGCTTAAACTCTTGTGTTTTATGAGTCAACAAATGATCTCCCCCCCACACACTAAATGGTAGGTGAAAGGAACCAGGAATGGTCATGAACATAGATAAGGATATTTTGGTTGTTATTTGTGATTATTTGTTATTCAAGAGAGAGTTCATAAATACTGACAGGACTGTACAAAGTTGTACTTAATTTGTAGTGTTCCTTCATTTTAGGGAAGGCATTCTCTTTAAACATAAGCCCTGAATTCCATCCATGTGCTGCCCATTTGTTATATAATGACTCTACCAACCAAATACACGAGAATAAATACCACATACTGTATGCCACACCATGCATGTAGAAAAGTAGAAATATATTCTAAGTTTAGTATATAACAATAATTAAATAAAATGTTTTTGTTTTTCCTTAGGCACGGATGAACTTGGGTGCTGGCGAAGTGACACTTTCCTCATCCCAAGGAGTACAGCTGAACAACCTTCAGGACCATAAAATCTCACTCACACTGCAAGATGGCAAACTCACCATGACAATTGATGAACTCTTCCCGACATATGTTCCTGTGGATGACGACGGCGAACAGCTCAATATTGACCAGGGCATTTGGCTTGGAGGAACAGGAGACCTTGATGCTCCCTACCTCAGCAATGCCATTCCCCCTTTTCGTGGCTGCATGACTCAGGTCAAATTTGAGTCCCACCAGTTTGATATCCTAGGCGCAGTGTTTAAACAATGCCACGACACAAAGGAGTCCTGTAGCAGTGAGTTTGAGGCTGGTGATGGAGAGGCAACTAGTTTCAGCACTCCTGATTCCTTTGTGTCCTTTCCCACCTGGAGCAGCGGGGCTAGTGGTGCTCCAAGGGTCTTAGAAGTCCTCATGAAAACCACCATCGAGGATGCATTACTTGTTTTCCACCCTGGCCAAGATTCGGAATTTATAGCTGTTGGTGTTGTGAAAGGCTATCTTAAAGGTATGCTGGACCTCGGCAGTGGTTTGAAGGTACTGGAGAATAACCAGGTGCAGCTGGATGATGATCAGTGGCATAGAATTAAGGTTCAAGTCAGTCAGGATTCTTTTGTCATTAATGTAGACAGCCAGTCTTCCTCCCTCCCTCTTGAATCGTCACAAAACTTGGACTTGGTTGGAAACTTGTATTTAGGAGGCATCCAGGGGAAAATGAAGGAAGTCTTTCGTGAAAGCGGGTCTTTAAATCATGTAGAGGAGGAAATGACAGCCGAATCATTCATTGGTTGTTTGGGGGAGATCAAAGTGAATCAGAAGGATAGAAGCCTGCAGGATGCTTTGGTGACTAAAGATGTTCATGTTAAATGTGAAGGAGAGGACTATGACTATTCAAGTTACTATGATACAGAAGCAACTACAACTGCTCCACCTGTTCGCATCCGATATGTTGATTTGGACATAAAAGATCAGCATTGCTACCCAACAGAAGACACGCCAGAGATATTCAAAAACGTAACAAAACTTCTTGATGTCACACCATTGCTTGTGCCTGAAGGAGGGGAAGCTTTAATTGATATCAACAACGTTTTCCCTACATTTGACCTCAGTGCTGCAGATTTGCGTCAGTCTCAGATCATCTTTATTCTCCAGAATGATCCCTGGTATGGCTTGGTTGATGTGAACACGAACACAAGACGCACACAAAAGTTCACTCTTCTCGATGTTGTCAATAAGAAAATAAAGTATATGCATGATGGAAATGAAAGGCATGAAGATCAAATCCAGCTGCAGGTGGTTGCTCAAAGTAATGGCTACCTTCCAGAGTGTTTAAAAACTCCCCAGGAGTATGTCCTCCGAGTTGAAATTCTTCCCGTCAATGATATACCACAACTTGGTGGAGGAGAAATCACAATCACAGAAAATGGCAGAACTCGTTTGAGTCCCAGCCTTATTAAAATCACGGATTCTGACACCCGCTGTGATGAATTAGTAGTAACCGTAACCTCAGAGCCTTCCATGGAAGTGGGTTACTTAGAAAATGGTCAGCAGCCAGGAAGAAGCATCTCAGAGTTCACTTGCAGGGAATTGAAAGATGGAAATATCTATTTCGTACACAGAGGGGGTAGTGCTGCCGAAATTACCTTGGAGGTGTCTGATGGACAATCAGTAAGCCATTCAACAAATTTTAAGCTATCTGTGACACAGCCACATATGACTATTGTCACCAACACCGGCATTCTCTTGTCACAAGGAAGCAACAAGTCCTTAGGTGTTGAAAATCTTGCTGTAATCGCTCATCCTCGTAATGGAGATATTATGTATAACATCACAAAACCTTTGATATTTGGAGAACTACTGATGATGACAAGTGATGGAATGTACAAGCAGGTTACAACTTTCCATCAATCCGATCTGGATCAAGATCGCCTAAGATACGTCAGCACAGACTCCAGCGACCAGGAAGATATTGTGAGCGAGCGGTTTCAGTTCGATGTCCACCTGGGGCAGTTCTCCCTCTGGAACAACACCTTCTTAGTCAAGATCATCCCAGCACAGGTAAAAGTCTCTAACTTGGTTCCACTGGAGATGGAGGCCGGTAAAGAGCAAACAATTGGACTCACAGAGCTTCAAGCTGAAGTAATAGGGAAAAACCCAGATCCACAAACGGTAAAATACATCCTTGTCAAGCCTCCAACACTCGGTAGTCTGAAGTTGTCAGACAGAGAGTTGGCGGAGGGTGACATCTTCACACAGAAGGATATTTTGGACAGTACAGTTAGCTACAGTCTGCGTGTGCAAAGAGCTGTGGATGGTATAGACCAGTTCCAGTTCAGAGTTCTTGCTGATGATCAGTACTCCCCTCTATACACCTTCCCAATTAACATCCTTGCTAATGCAGATGCTCCTGTTTTGACCAATGAGAGGCTGGTTGTCTTGCAGGGTGGTGAGCACACTCTGAACAAAAATTATCTTTGGATGCATTCTCCAGGTTCTACAGATTTTGTGTACCGAGTCACACAGGGTCCAAAGTATGGTCGATTGATAAGGGACTCCCCAGACGGGATGCCTAGATTTGAGGGGGCAATAAGAGTATTCAGCAATGAAGACCTCCATTTTGAAAGGCTTATTTACAAACACGATGGCTCCAAGACAAGCAGTGATGAGTTCCATTTTTCAGCATTTGATCAAGGAGTGGAAAGTTCAGACAATGAAGAAACCGTGAGTGGTGTTTTCACAATATCTATCCAATCCAAGAACGAGCATGCTCCTGTGAGGGTTGTGGACAAATTCCTTAATATAGTCCGCCACGGTCAGCGTCTGCTAACAACTGATGTCATCCAGTTTAAGGATGACGACTCAGGTTTCAATGACACCCAAATTGTCTACGCTCGTGAGGGAATCCTCTCAGGCAACATCGTCTCAACATCTAATCCATCACAGCCCCTTTTCCGTTTCACACAAGCCGACCTGAGAGATAAGAACATCCTCTTCATTCACCACGGAGCAGACCGGGAACGCTTCTCACTGCAGGTGTCAGATGGCTTCCACAAGACCACTGCGCTGCTTGAGATCCAGGCTGGTGAGCCCTACCTGCGAGTAGTTAACAACACAATCATTGTCATCGACCATGGAAGCACCAAGACCCTTAACACCACCCTGTTGAGCGCTGACTCCAACATGGACATCAGAGACGACAGTGAGATCAAGTTCCAGGTCACATCGGCACCCAGCGACGGCAGGATTATTGTGAGTGGGATCGAGGCTTCTGAGTTTACCCAGGAGGACCTGAAAAAAGGCGTTGTCTCATATGAGCATAATTATGAGAGTCTGAGGTCCAAGGACTCCTTCAGCTTCGCCGTCCAAGCAAGAGGACATTCAGAAGAGGGCACATTCAGGATAAGAATATTCAAGCAAGGTTACCTCTCTGAGCCTGAGGTGATAACCAATGTGGTCATCATTTCCTATGAGGGAGAGCACACCGTAATCAACCAGGATAATCTCAAGGTAATGTTTAATGATTTAATACATGTGTTGAGCAAAAAGGGATTTGTTTTTTACGAACTGTAAGATGCTTATATTTAATGAAGAGCTACAGTTTGCAAATCTATTAATAATTTGCAAATGTACTAACATTGAATCTATTAAGCACACATTTTTTTTTATTCATCAAGAAAGCATTGCATAGTTATACAACTTGGCAGTGATTATGTGACTGAACATTGTCTTTGTCTTTGTCAAGTTTATTTTCTCATTGTGAAATGGATCTTTCACATGACTCAAGCATACTGCCATGTTTTGTAACCTTGTCTTTAATCTACATTACAACCACATGAAAGCAGGGCTAAATATGACTGTGCAGTTGTTGCTTTTAATTTAGTTTATGTACTAAATTACAGTCTATTAAGTGTGGAAAACAGAGCACTAAGTATCCCCTGAGGAGCTTCCTGAAGCCCACTGTAATTTATAAGATGAGCCTGCCTGCACTTCATCTTGAACGCAATTAATGAGGTTTAAATTGTCGGTCCATTCATAATACATTCTCTGTATATATATCTTGACTTGGAATAATGAGGGACATTTCTGAAAGTGAAATGTTCTTTCTTTTGAACTTTAATTTTACCATAGTGTACACATTTCAAAACTGCAGTATTGACTGGAGTAGAACCCTGACACGTTATACACATACTATTGAAATAAGTATTGAACAAAGCCTTGACAGACTGGGTTTTAAAACAGATAAAATATTGATATGGCTTCTGGGACCATTTCCATTCCATTTCTCTGTCTTTACTATGAAATGGAAAGTAGTATGATATCCTGAATTATTATATTATTATAATTATTAAATCAAATGCAAGTAATATATAACTGCTAAACACTCATTTTAGCTCCAGCGAGTTCATTACATCTTCTCAGTGGGATGGCAATAATGACTTTAAATGTTACCAAATGTCAGTAACATTTTTTTTTTTTTTAAAGTTTTTTTTCACCATGCAGACACACTGTTCTAATTAGATACTATATGCTATACTTGTACCATTAGGTATACATTATACTAAAGTTGTGTGCCCTATTTTGGTACTTTATATACAACCAATGAATTTAGTGTACTGACATTAACTTCCAATACTGTTCCTGTGCTAAAAGGAAATTATAAATACATCTAACTCCAAATGTCTGATATACAGTAACTCTAACTCTGAAACATTACTGCCAATTGAAAATTAAAACTGTATTTCAAAGTTTTATTAGTTTATTTTATTTGTTTTACCAACTGTCACTGGGGTAGTTGCACAACCTTCTGGTATTTTTGCCAGTTGTGAGTAGTTCCTCTATTTCCTCTATTTCCATGCTGTATTGCATTGGGAGACAACAGCGTCTATCATCACCACACGTCAAAAGTCAAACAATTTCAGTATGTAATCTACATTTTTAGGTATATTTATTCAGTCAGAAAGCTGAGTAATTTCACTACACACACAAAACACATTTGAATGATCATTGTACAAAAAGGAGATGAAATATTAAGATCTTAAATAATAAATTAACAATGTGTAACTTTGCATTTTAGGTGGATCAAGCTGATATTCTTCCTACAGAAATGGTGTTCACCATTAAAGAGGCTCCTCGTCTCGGACATGTGGTCAAGCTGACAAATGGCTCGGACGGCACAGCCTCGCCTGTCCTCAACTACATTCACTCCTTCACCCAAGAGGACATTAATCAGGGACGCATTCTCTATGTGTCTGCATCCATCCAGGTTTATTGTCATTTAATTTATTCTATTGTAGTAAATCAGATGTGGCAGCTTGTTCCATTTCATATTCACACTGAGAGTAAAATCAGACAAAAGATAACACAGCCTCTGATGGATCAAAGGTACAAGGTCTGTTTTAAGTATATCAGTAACTTATTTGAACATCCATCTCTTTCAGGGCAATGACGGCTTCACAGTTGATATCAGTAATGGTTTTACTACAGTGGAGGACCTGTACATATCTGTGAACATCGTGCCCCAGCTCATCCCTATCCAGACCTTCAACTTTACAGTGAAGGAAGGCCTCAGCAGGAAAATAAACGCAGAGATTGTTAACATCTCGCATCCCTTCTACAGTTTAGCAAACATCGACTTTGTTGTGGAAGAGGCACCACAGCACGGGGACATCCGTTATCTGGATGGAGACGAACCTTCTTACTTTACATGGGAAGAGGTAAGTTAGAATATGATCAAAGAAGTATAGAAAGTTGTAACTCAAATACATATTCCATCAAAGTATATCAACAAAGATCTCTGAACGTCCCTTCTCCCTGCCTCCTCATACAAATAATGCTGCCTTTTTGTCTTGTATATCAGCATTGGTTTAAACTTGTGTACGATCCCTTGCTGTTGTCGTAGTTCCACTCAAATGTCTGACATTTGTTTTTGCCCTTGTTATTTAGCAGAAAAATTCCTTGTAAAATAAAACGTGAGTCTTTTTTATTTAGCAAATTGGTTTCACGGAATTGTTAGCACATGTCTAACATGTTTTGCCAAAACCCACTAAACATTGGACATTTTCTTCAAAGCACCTGAATTTCATGTGGACAGAGAATGTGTATAGAATATGTTAGTCAGTCTGGGACCAAAAACTTCAATAATCCATATTTTATCCCGTCTTAATAACTCCAGGGAGTAAAACATCTTCCACTCACAACTAGAGCATGTGGCTGTTCAAGAGGATTACCACAGCAAGGCTTTACCATGAAACTTTCCCCGGTTACTTCTCAGTGCTTTTTTGGATTTGTTGTACTGTAGAGAGAGAGGGAGAATCTGGGAGCTGCTGCGGCACAGTTATCTGGTCTCTTTCCATGTGGTTGAGAGGCCCAGCTTTGGGAAAATATTAAAAATGCATGAATAGTTACTGGTGAAAAAAAGTCTTGTGCATTCTGAATGGACCACAAAGCTTAATGGAGCTCGTTAAAGACATATCTTATAGCTTCTACATCTAGCCCCAGTCTGTCCCGTCTCTACTTTGCTGAAGCATTGTGGAAAACCTGACAATGCCTTTGGACTGCCTGAAGCCAAAATAAACTGGCCCCGTTATATTCCTATAATAATGTGTGAGTGCACACAAGCGTCCCGCGCTTTACTACTGCCAGTCTCACTCATACTGTCTCTCAAAGATCCCAATGTGCAACCCGAATGGGTCTAGTGTGCAACGATTATGTTAGTAGCAGGGAGGCAAAAATTAACATACATATCATGGACTGCCACTATGGAAATGTCACAGAGGGAAAAAAATTCTTCTTTGTATTGCTTTTTTATGTGGGCTCCGTGTGTAGTCTTTTTTTCTGTTTTTCTTTTTACTGAATAAAATACAGTCAGTTCTTCCAAATGAGTACCACATTGAAGAATAAATGTCCAAGCCTCAGTCGGCACAGCATTCAAACCAGATCAGAATTAAAGTCGGATGTGCGTGTACTTTTCTGTAGTGTAGGGTTTTTTCCCTCTGGGTTCAATGCTGGTTCAAGCTCTGCTGGGCATGTCCCCCCATGCCCCTTGGGAATTGACACTGGACTAACTGGTGTGTGTCGTAATTTTGCGATAAAGTCACCAGTTGGGGTAGTTCACTGAGGTTATGTAAGTGTACAGTAGAATCGGGGGTGTGCAGTGAGAAAAACTGAGAGTGTTCATGAGTGTCTACATGAACACCAGAAGATCTACATGAACACACCAACCACAAGAATGTTAGGTTACTCTACAGTAAACTATGTGCCATGTGGCCCAGATGTGTCACACAAGCATAGATTGTGTGTCAGACAATGTAAGGGATTTTGCTAGCTATGATTTGATCCGACTTTGAACAAAAAGGTTGCATAATCAATTACATATGCAATGTTGAGTGGGATCCGACTTAAGGAAATATAGGATATCTGAAACACTTCAATACACCTTTGCTTTAATCAGGTTCAGCTCTCCATCGGGTCTCAATTAGGTCTTCCGTCTGTGGAGACCTATTAAAGTCCAGACAAGCATCTTTATGTTTCTCAAAGTGCATGTTTTCAGAACAAAGTGAGCAAGCTTCCACAGTTTATAATACTAATTTTCCAAAATACAGTAGGCACACAGAACGGGACATTTTACATCAATCAAAACTGAAAATAAAATAAATATTGACACCTGCATCAATCATTCTCAAAGTAAATCTAAAGGCCACGTGTCCAACAACCACCCACTGTTTATTGTCACAGGGAGCAGACTGATTGTCTCGCTGGCTTTCCCCGATCAGTAATGTTGATGGGGGTTGTTATTCCAGAAGGATGCCGTCATATGGGATCCATTTGGCACTTCCTGCTCTCTGAAGCGGGTCCTCTCATCACAGCAGCTTACTGACTTTTGTTGAGACAAAGTTAAAACTGTCCTCCTTGCAGAGAAGGATCCTGAATCTCTGTATATTTGTCAAAAGTATCAGAACAAAAAGTTAGGTAGGCAGATTATTTGATCCAGACAGGACAACAGGAGAAACAAGAACACAAAGTGCTGGCAGAGATTCCTCTTCTGTATGCAGAAAGTCAACAGAGTTGGCTTGTCCTGGCCGCAGGTGCTGTTTTCCATCTAGCTCACTTGAGACTGGATGACTGATTCCCTTGTGCATCTGGTTTCCCTCAAGGTTTCGTCCCACAAAGGAGCTTCTCCTTGTTCATGTGCTGCTGCCAGACTGTAAAACCTGATTATAGCCTTTATTACAAAAACTTGGAAAACATCTATTATCTGTTTAGGACAACAAAAGATACTGTACAGAAATATAGGTCTGTCAGAACAGAACGTTATAAGATTTTCTCATCACCTAAAAACAAGACCCTTAAAGGAATTGTTTGACAATTTGGGATCTGTCTTGTAAACACTAGGCGACAGTCAGGAGACAGTTAGCTTAGCTTAGCACAAAGACTGGTAGAAGGCTGAAACAGCTAGCCTGACTCTGTCCAAAACGAAATCAATAACACGTTATATACTTTTTATTAAATCCATACAAAGACAAAGACTGCTCTTTATACTAAACTAGGCTAACTGTCTAACTCTAGGCAAGAAAACGTATATTTACGTACATGCTCACATTATTCGGGATTATATTGGGTAATACTGTGGTGTTATTCTAGATCAGATGTATCTTTGTCTCTGTTGAAATGCTCTCAATTTACACAGATCAAGCAAGGCAACAATTAAAGTGAACCGACTTCTGCTTTGAAACATGTCTATATGGAGATGATATGGGATAGAAATGCGTCCATAAAGTTGGTGGACTCACAAGAGACAGATTTATAAAACAATGGGGACAATTCAATCAGCTGAGGCCAAGATATTCTGATTTTTTTGTCCCAATGGGCCAAACCAAAGGGCCTTTCTTTTCCCATAATGCAACCGACAGCATCTTTTTGTTAGATTCTCCCAGTCTCCAAGCTAAAGCTGAGATAATTAGATCCCCCAGAGCAACATGTGACATTATACAATATGTTTTCACAGACTGAGAAGTTCCCAAGATGATAAGTAAAAGTACCAAGTATCAGGACAAGGCGTGATATCTGAGAAGATCATATTGTCAAATTCCGAAATTAAGAATTTGAGAGAGAAACAATGTCATGCTTTTGAGTTTTCTTCCAGTTCTCATTGGAGTTCGTCCAGGTTAACCAGGTTAAAACACACCACGATGGTGGTGTGGTTTCTCAAAAGTAGCGTTCTTTGGTGATTGGCGTTAAGAGCCACAGTCACAATGTAAAATTTTATTCCACCAAGGCTCTCTATGTTATGATGTTTCCTAGCATTCACATCTGATTCAAAATTGATTGACAATCGGATCCTTTTTGTCTCCTCCAGATGAAACTTGGACTCATCTACTACATGCATGACAGCACTGAGAGCACAGAGGACAGTTTTACACTCTCTGCCACGGCTTATGAGATTGAGCGCCGGAGCCTCCCTGTCACCATCTCAGTGACTGTCAGACCAGTCAACGATGAGCCGCCAAAACTGACACGTAACACGGGACTGGAGGTAATGTTTTGCTCTTCTTGCTGTTGCTTTGAGCTTTCTTCTAACATACTTGGAGGTAAACGTTGTTGCTGTAGGAAAATCTTTTCTATCTATAAAAAGTAAACTTTCGGATTGTTTTTTTCCTATTGCACATTTGCAAAACTGATGAGAATTCAAGCTGACCACAAGCGTCATTTTATGTGAAGGAGGAAAGAACAAACTTTTTATTGCGACCTTTCAAAACAAGGGAGTATTTTATACTATTGAGACGAAACTATGGAGAAAATAACTTTGCTTTCCTACAGGTTTTCACTTCATGTCATGTTATCTTTGTGTATATATTTGCTTTCTTTCCTGCACTATGCTGGAAATAAGAACTAAGAACATGTGATTGACAGTAGGTTTTCCCACAGGCTCCAGACTTTGCTTGATTGCTCTGATGCCCAAGTCACACAAAATGTGAAAGAACAGCAGATAAATGGCTTGAGAATGATAAATGAGATTATGACATGTTGAGATGGGATATTTTATAAAAAAATTACTTCGTAATGCTTTAAGCTTCACGGCTTTTTGCTTCATTTTGATGTAGTTTAATTTTTCTGACAAAATACTGTGTGAATTTAGTTTAACTGCTAATTTAAAAGTCCAGAGAATTACAAAGATTTTAAAGGCCTTGTGTTGTAAGGAATATTTTTCAATTATAGGTTCAAGCTGATATAAAATCTTATTTTTAAGAATTTATGAACTTGTAATGAACTTTCTCACATCTATACAGTGTAGCTTCAGCTGCAGTTACAGTCCGTTGCCATGAATCCTGTATGAAGTGAGAATTAAATTCTCTTCATGCCTCAAGTACAATAAATGCAGTGAATTTTTACTTAGATGCAGAAACTACTGACCTTTCCAGACGATGACACATTCTGCATCAGTACAGCAGTGGCCTCCACACCATATTTGTTTTCATAAGGAGCCATAAAGTAAAAGTGAATTAGCATATTCTCATCTTGACTGCTTCAAAATGTTGCAAATGAATCATGTAAGATACATAAGTATAAGAGGGCAGTGATGCACTACTGAATGCACTCAATGCGTTGTCAAGCAGTCGTTCAGCTACTATATAAAGTATCTGTGAGCATTTTAATGCATTCTCAAATTTGCTGATATCTCAGTTTTAAGAACGGAGGGAACATAGTATTATGTTCCCAGTGCCTCCCTGTATCTCAAAAATATCTTAATTTTTGCCTTATATGCAAAATTCCACAACTTTCATAAAACTACGTTATAAAATGTCTCATTTGGAAACATATTTCAGTCTTTAATTGTCTCACACAATATAACTGTGTATCACTCTAGCTTGTATTATTTATCACAGTTGGACTATATTAAAATAATACAAATAATGGATTTCAATCCCTCATTAACAAAAATACTGTAAAATGCATTTCTTCATTTAAACTCTAAACACTTTTAACTATTCATGTGTTTAGATTCTGTGCCATCAGGCTAATGAAGGTTAATTTGGCATCGGGTTCACGGCGTAAAAGTACAGCATAACCATTTAGAAGTATGCTGGAGTTAACAGATTTGATCATTCTGATAACTCTTTGACTCCGGACTGCGAATTCATTGAAGTAAACGTTTCAGTCCCAGTCGGATCTTTGTGAGTTTAAAGTGGAAAACACACTCACACAGTGGTTAACCGTCCGACCCACCCAGGATGATAAACATCTCCATTCAGTACACAATAAAAGCTCTATCCAAAATACTCAATCTATCTATCCAAAATACTCAATCTATCTATCCAAAATACTCAATCTATCAATCCCCCAAAGTGGAAGTACAGACACAATAACCCATTCATGTTACGTGAAAGAAAATATAATACTGAATCTGATTTCCCGTAGCCTTGCACCTACATGTGATATGTGCGCGTAAAACAATTTACAGTCGAAATCTCACTCATATTTCCCTTCTAACTTACTACACTCTATTACCAGCTTTAGTCATTGGCATAATTATTGTAAAAAAAAAAAGGGGTTTATTTATTACTATCTTTATGGAATTGAATCTACAGCAGTTTTTCTTAGAGTGTTTTTGGGAAAACGCTTTCTTGCTGATTTACATCAACCATGAAAGAAAGGTTTTGAAGGATCAATTAAGTAGATTCTACTTTAAGAGTAGGCAGGCAGTTGGAAAAAGCCAGCAGTAATCAGCTCGCACAACTGGAAACCAACTGTGTCATTCGGCCCTCCCTGCTCTGCCTGTGGCTCCGCGTCTCCCTGGCAACCCGTATTTTTGGAAAACCAAGATGGTCGACAAGACCACGGCTTTCTGGCACAGTGAGGGCGGCATCCAATCCCTTTTGCCTCCTCTGCTGCGGCTGCAGAATGTAATGATATGTGGATGTCTCCCCACACAGAGCCGGGGCTGGCCAGCAGCAACACTTGGATTGATTTGAAGCAGGAAGTGTGTGTGTGTGTGTGTGTGTGTAGTGACCTCTGCAGCAGATGATCAGACATGATGACTAACACGGCCGTGATCAGGCTCTGTTCAAGCTCACCATTGATCCCAGTTGGCCCAGTCTGCAGAATGCAGCTGGTCTCGATTTAGGGTTTACACTCGTCTCTACGGTTCTACTTTGCTGTATCTCAAAATAGCTGTCCCTCTGAGTCAGTCCAACTTTTTCACTGTCTGTCTCTGTCTGTCTGTCTGTCTGTCTGTCTGTCTGTCTGTCTGTCTATCCTATCTATCTATCTATCTATCTATCTATCTATCTATCTATCTATCTATCACCCTTTCTGCCATTGCCTTCTCTCTTCTTTCACATTTCCGCAGAATTATGTAACTATCCAAACACTTTGGCTTTGAATGCCAGCCTAATCCCCCCCTTGCTATTTGTGCACATGACCAGTGAGTGATAGATGAAGGACAGTATTTGTGTGTTATCCCTCATCAAAACACAGAGCAGGAGATACAGTATGTCACACCATGTATTTTGGTAGTGAATCTGTGTCTCAGAGAGAAAACGCCACAGCTGCAGATGGGGAGCTGAAATCAAAATGGAAACTCTCTCTTTTTCTTCATGGCCGTAGACTACAGTTTATGCACTGACAATAAACTATCAACCCTGTTGTTGGCGTTACTTCCCAACTCCCCAATACTGGTGTCCCCTGTACCTACAGTGAATCTGCCAAGATTTCGGATGCCCAGGCAGTTTGGGATACCGCTTCAGACGTCTGGCGCCCCTTAGAGTCTCAAGCATTTAAAAGATGGTGGTATCCTGTTGAGTCATCAGCAAACTAAGTCATTTGCCCATGGCAGCTCCTTCATTACTGCCTCCAAATGAAATATCAGCCATTGTGTCCAATAAAATTGAATTTGCAGCCCATCCTCTCAAGTGCTAAATACATTGATTGTTATATAAAGCATCAATTTGCAAGGCCAATTTCAGATTACCTGCCCTACATAGACTGCTGCCTGTAGAGTAGGCGGACGGGGCCATCTAGTGTCAGGGACTAGGTTTTGCGCTGTAAAAAAAAAAAAAAAAAAAAAAATACTAGTTATTAAGAATGCTGTTTTACAGTGTGAATTCTGTTTGCTTTTTGGGAACTATTATATATTTTGTTTCCTTCAGTGAATGTCTGGTGTAGAAAGTTGCATTTTAGAACAATAGGTAACCAGTGTTGCACCTTTGGTGGTGTTCATTATCATCCTCATCCTCCAAAATAACGATGAGAAAGCACTTTCTCAAATCAGCATCACATTTTCTGTGAACAAAAAAAAATGCACAATTGATTTACAAATGGAAAGGTGTTAATAATAGCATTCACTGTGACTCTGCAGGCATTTTAACATGTCTATCCCACAGGAGACCATACTTACTGTGTGGGTGTCACACAAGACTGTAATTAGCACTGTTATATATTTCTTAGCCTTAAGCTTGTTATTATTACTTATTATTATTACTATATATATAGTAAATGGTTCATTGACAAATTACTTGTACAAAAGCGATTCAAAAATAGAAAAGAGATGTCATTTGCCACATGCTCTAAACGCAAGATTAAAAAAATATGTCTCTGTTTTTTAGGCTATTTTGCCGCAAATTGAATTAATAATTGTATTTTTAAAATGCCTGTGGTAGACAGACAATAGTATCCGTTTTGATTTCTTATAAATAGAACGGGAGCTTCTTTCAAACTACTATTTCTAGCGCACATTTCTTACCAAATACAGAGTTGGAGTTCCTCATGTACAGTATTTATTTGAAACTTTGTTTGTGCATATTAGCGCTGACCTGGGAAATGCTGCTTTTTGAATGTGTGCTCCATACATCAGGAAGAAATTGCAGCATTCACTGAAGATTAAAGGGTCATTTACTGTAACACTCTGAAGAATCTTGTTTTTGCTGACCTCCAGTGGTTTAACTTCTCACTTCCCTGCGTTCATTTACACTACATGTGTTCTCCAGGACCAAATAATATCACAGTTTAAAGTAGGTACAGGTGCTACAGGAAAACACTTCTGACACATACCCATCCACGTCCCAACAAGGCTTCAGTCTTTCATTCGGAGAATCGCTTTTCAGCCTTGTTTTAAGAAACTCCCATCCAGAAATCTGAAAAAGACGTTTGTGAATATTTAAAAAATCTCGACCTCTTTTTTGATAAAGTTATTGTAAACACATAAAACCATGGTCGGGATGCTTTTGTCTCGAGTTGTCAGAGCAACTGTTTCTCATAATGAAGACCATACTTTTTGTTGCGTCTTAAAAATGAGATGGTTCCCATCCTCGACCTTGGAGGGCATCAGCTCTCTTAGTAGTGGTTGGAGAACGATGGTTAGGGTATTATAACACTAGTTTTTGCCTGCAACAGTGCTTCTTAATGCTGATGAATTGTCCAGGTGGGTGGTGCTGTTATCAGCTAAGTCATCTCTGCATATCATATGAGCTTCTCATCTCTCTCTCTCTCGATAAGGAGAGGGATAAAACAGAGAGAAGGGAAAGCATGGAGCATCTGTCTTGTGTACGGTGCATGGTGCCATAGTGGGTGTCCTGCCTCAAGGCAAACAGATCCACTTCCAACCTCTCTAACTGAGTCCAGATTTTGGCTTTGGGTTTCAGTCTCCACTCCCCCCGTCAGAACAGTGCTCCCAGACAAAGCTATCAGGCTTTCTGCAGTCCTGAGATGTAAACTGCCCACAGGAGGTAGAGATTCTGCAAGGCCTGATATCACAGGTGCTATGCAGGCTCCAACAACAGACTGGATAAAATGCTGCCCTGTTTGTTGATGTAGGCTGGTATGATGCTGCTGTCAGTTCTCCCAGCAATAGCCTTGTAACCTATCAGTGGCTTGAAGTGATGCAGAACCATCATTTCCAGTATAGGGTGTCGTGACTTTCTTCCTCTGAAGTTGACGCGCCACCTACCGAGCTCATCCAGGCAGGTTACCCCCATTCTGTCATAGAGGTATCTGACACATGAAAGGTTATCGTCCCCAGGGTCTCTGCGGGAGTCCCATGTGCAGCAGTCCTGGTGGAGCCACAGGGTGAGCTGCTCACTTCTGGTGTAAATCCATGTTTCACAAATTCCAGCTGAACTCTTTAGAGACAGGTGCTGTACTTTAGGGGTTGTGGTTGGGATCCCTGCAAATGCAAGCAGCATGCCTCAATCCCCTCCAAGATGACGGTCCGGGGATTATCCTAAATGTATCCACCTGTTTACTTCCAAACATCAGCGCCTCTGCTCTACAAACCCTGGCACTAGAGACCGAACTGTAAGCATTTAAATGACTATACTTGGGCTAAATACACATTTGATTACAGCCATTGAAAGGATGATGAAAAAACTTGGGCATCTAAAAATGTTTACCTTTCAACCAGTTTCGGTTGATTGGGACATCTCATATATTTTGACCTGTAAATCAGTGCTAATCCTGTTTGAACGAGTTTGTACACATTAGAAGATCCTCATCCCATGTTTGCTGTAATGCAAAGCAGCAGATCCACCACCACATCGAACCAGAGGCCACAAAGTATAAAATGAAGTCTTCTTCGACAAGATTCCCGGTTATTTTTAATGATATGATATGATCCTACTTGTCATGTTAAATGTTTTTAAAATATTTTAATTGGTTTGCATAATGTCTATGTCTTACTTGTGTTTTTTGGTGGGTTTTTTTGTGTGGAAACCCAGCGCACAGACAGGAAATTCCCGAGTCAAGACATTCAGACAGAATGTGAGAGCATACTTTCAATTAACGTCTGCATTCCCTATAAAACTGTTTAAATAAAAACACATGCAGCAGCAGAAACTGTGCTGTGAACACGAAAAGAGCTGTCGATTTGACTTCAACTCAAACTTGTCTGTGAAGTCATCACCAGCTCATTTGAGAGGAACAAAGATGCAATCTGCCAGCAAAAAGGAGCACAAAGTGTGTTATGGTGGATTATGGCTTTCACTGTTGATGCTGTGTGTCATGGTGATTTGATGGGGTGTCAAGCTGAATGGGATGTTATAAGCAGTGGACTACAAGGCAACTAAATTATACACTTCACAAGACATTTGTTAGATTGAGACGGTCCAGATGGGTCTGAAATACCAGAAATCATAGAGGACTGAAAGAGACAATGGTTGTGTTGGTTTAACGACAACTCCAGGACATAAAGACCAAAGTCAGTCCACCACTTTGGTCAAGACTGAAATACCTCAACAGCTATCCCCTGACTTTAACCACGAGCGCCACCATGAGATGAACATGTTTTGAGTAGATATCATAACAAATATTTGCTGGATTGCCACGGAATTTGGTGCCCCCCCCCCAGGATGAATTGTAACAAACCTCCTGTAGACTTCCATCTTCCGGTCAAAATTTTAATTCGACCAATACTTTCTCTTATGACATAAATACCCGGATAACTACTGACATTCCCACCATCTCCTTCTTTGTTTAGGGTGTTAATTTGCATGCTAACACCCTAAGCTAAAGTGGACACAGCAAACATCATCCCATGCTATACATCAGCATGTTAGCATTGTCATTGTGAACATGTTAGGATGCGGACATTAGCATTTAGCACGACGCACCACTGTGCAAAAAGTACAGCCTGACAGAGCCTATTAGCGTAGCTGTAGGCTCTTAGTCTTGTTTTGAGGCACTCGCTGCCTTGGTGCTGTATTGTTTTCAACTAAATTGTAAATGTCTAGATCTATGTTTGGATTGCATAGCCTCCAGTGTGAAGATAAATACAAAATTAAGTATTTAGGCTGCATTTACAATAAACAAAAAAAAAAGCTCACCCTAAAGGACTTAATCGCTGTTGTAAACAGCTGTAGTTAATGTACCGTATGCCTTTCTGGCTCGCTTGCATTATTTGGTGGTGCAGTTTCAAATTCCAATGGAAAACCGTGAATATCACACAAAGGTTTATAGAGCACAGCTGTTAAGGCAGAAAAAGCGGCAACATTTTCTGCAATTCAACATCAGGTTTTTCGAAAAGCAGCTTAACTCCTGCAGCAGCATTAATCTGAAGAAAAATCCTTCATAGAAGAGCTTGAGATATTTCTTTTCTCAATGGCTAATACCCTCGGTAGACCAGAATGCAACACAGCTTGACAACCACAGACTGGTTGAATTTGAAAAGTTTTGACTTGCAGTTGAACACCTGGAAAATCTCATGCTTTATGTATGTTATTTCTCTCTCCTTCCTCTTTACTTAAACATGCAACCTACAACTGAATTCCACAAGTTTGGGCCCACTCTCTAAGGTCCTTGAAAGTCATTAAAGTTATCTTAGGGAATTAGTAACTGGGGTAGAGGTAGATAAGGCAGGTTGAGAGAGATTGAACCCACCAAAAAAAGTTAATTAGACCACCTCTAGTACTTCAACTCTTGACATATGTTATACATGGATGATACATCCATGCCACATAGCATCTATTCACTTCTAAATATAACTGACTCTCAGTGATTGACACCTGAAGCTTTGATTTCCACAACGGAGTCTTCTTCTCCTGAAAGAGGGCGCGAGAGAGGGCGAATGGCTTTCCAGATCGATATGTGCCTCTTACTGCAGGGCACCATCAGCTCACTCTCCCAACTTATTCCAGCTATTTAGGAATGTCTTTCTGGGGATCTGGCCCATTTCTTTCAATTAATGCTCCTTTCAGCCAGCCGACCATTAGAAGTCCATTATAGCCCCTCCACCCAGGGAGAGTCATTCAGCCTGCGCTGCTGTGCTCTATCTTCTGATAACAGGAGCGTCTAGACTGCCATGGAGAAATAATTAACCTTTTAAATTGTTTCTTTGGCGCTGGCTGTTTGTAGGGCTACTTTTGTACCTATTCTCTTTTTTATTTCTTCATTTGTTTTTCTTTTTCTTTTGTTCCTTTTGGTTGGTTTGTCTTTGTTTCTGTGGGGATTTTTTGGGGGGTGGGGGATTACTGTGTTACTCTTCAGACATACATTAATGCACAGCATCATATTGTCCGTTATACACTAAGCAAGCTCTAATAGTTTTCCAACAAACTCCTAACCCCTTGAATTTGATTTATCTTCCCCCTCACGTAACTCAGACTGGGTAATCTGTGATGTCTTTTCATCTCTGTTTCTCTCTCTCTCTCTCTCTCTCTTCGACATGTCACAGGTTCTTGCTGGAGAGGAAGCGGACATCACCTCCAGCATGCTGAACACTGAGGACGCCGATACACCTGCAGAGCAACTGGTTTACAACGTTGAGCTGCCAACCAATGGGATGGTGGCGTTGAAAGAGGCGCCCGAGGAGGGACTCCTAAATTTCACACAGGCTCACATAAACAAAGGGGAGGTCATTTTCATTCACGAGGGTGAGGCCACTGAAATGTGTATTAATATGTGATCACAATCAGCCTCCATCTTAGAGCGCTGGCATTACAACAGCATTGTTTAAACGTATCACGTTATACACAATGTCCATGCAGAAATATGAATACTGGCAAAGTAATCATAACAGTCAGTGAACAAGGAGAAATAGATATAAAGAAGTGTTATAATATGAATTATTAGAGGAAATAACAGTCAGTGA
>CALSCE010009442.1:4370154-4392010 GCA_943593645.1 Bovichtus variegatus | reverse complement strand
AAAGAAGTGTTATAATATGAATTATTAGAGGAAATAACAGTCAGTGAGTCACATCCAAAGTCTTCTGTTCCTCCAGGTGAAGAGTCTGGCGGTTTCAGTTTCACGGTGACAGACGGAGAGCACACGTCTCCTCTCTACCAATTTGTTGTCACGGCCAGGCCTCTCACCATCACCATGGTAACGCAGGAGGAGCTCATGGTGTTTCCAGGTAAGATGCCAAAAAATCCTTCAGATTTTAAGCCGTGAAGACGGCAGTGATGGAAGGATTACTCGTTCAGTACAGTCATGGCAGAAATATAACAACAGATCTTTTAAATATTGTATTTGTCTGGTTTATATCTACGTTAGACATACAACACATGGTCAGAAAAGAAAAAAGAAATGAAATAGAGTTTGCTGTTTTTTGTGGATCTTTCCAAAACACAGCATGTGTATATTTGGCGTGCAGATAACAAACATATCCTATGTTGTTCTTCTCAGGAGAACAGGAGGTAATATACCAAGTAAACATATTTAGGACAATATTCGAAGATCACAGTCAACAATACAAGAAATAAAAAAATACAACGTTCCTCCAATCATCTTTGATGAAAGGACATTTTCATGAATATTGATATAGTGTGTATTTATCCTTCATTGTTGCAGGTGGTCTGGAATGTTTGTTATTATCTTATGTTAAACTTAAATTATAGTAATAGTAATATAAGAATCTAGTAATATAGATTCTTATATTGTAAAAGTTTGAATCATTTTCTTTTTCTCTTTTGTAACTGTACCTATAGTCAGTTGTTTTAAAGACGTTTGTTATGTTCATCTGAAACGTGCTAAAATGTTCAAGTAGGACAAGTAGAGAGAAGTCATAAAGGCAGGGAATTCAGGGTGCGTTTCATTCATAAGAGGAAGATTGTCTTTTTGCATCTTACAAAAGTAACATCATCTGGCTTTAAGCTCTCCCTTTTGCACCAAAGAGAAGTTGTTTAGTTTCAGCTCTGCTTAAATACTTTAAGTATTGGAAATAAAAATATCACTTTATCTTTAGTGGTTAAAAAAAAACATCACCACTTCTCCAGATGAAGCTTTTGAGAAATCAACTATTTCATGAGCACAAGTGTCCGCACAGGCAAAAACCTCAGCTCTAATCATAATAAACTTGACTTCCATGCATGACATTGGAGATGAGTTGCCACATTTTTGAAAGCTTGAATAAAAACTTGGAATGAAACTCCAAAACTCCCAAACTCGTCTGCGCAGCAATGTGCATGAATCACTGTGACCGCTAAAGAAATTCTAAACTCTGCTTAATTTCACAAGCTCCACTTCCATGAGGCCCTTTTCCACAGCACTCAGAGAATACCATGTTTTCACAGGAACAAGGCAGTCTATAACAAGTGCCAATCTGGGGGCTGTAACCAATGAGGATGGGAACGAGATAAGCTACTCTCTTATCCGCCCACCTCGTTTGGGAAGACTCATCCTGGCCAATGACAGGAACCAATATGAGGAAATTAGCCGCTTCTCACAAACACAGGTACAATAATGACTTTTTCTGTGTGTGACGCTAAATGTGTGTATTTCTGGGATGTACTGTAGTTCTCTTAGGAGACATTTAACTCATTTCCCTTCCTCCCTTCTTAAATGTAATGATCCACATTAACCTTTAAATGACAACAATGAATCATTAGTAACAGTAAAAAAGTCGACATTAAAAGAGAAAAACACACAGAATAATAATGAAAAAGCTTGTGGATAAAATGTTTTCCGGGAAAACCAAAGGAAAAAGCATATTTTGATGGATTTTCTTCTAAAATAGTCAGTTGCATTAGGGGGCACTGTAAGTTCAACAATTATTCATTTTCTTCTTCTTAAAAAAAAAAGAAAAAGCCTAAATCTCCACTTTCAGGTTTAACATTCCTATTAATAGCCGGTTTGTGTTACTAAGCAGTCACAGCTGTTAAAGGCACTCCAGCCGTCTGCGTCAGAGACGATCACACAGACATATAAGAAGACATAATGCCGCTTTAATGCATAAAAACGCAGCTAATCCTCCTTTCAACACACTGGTGCTGCTGATCTCAACGCTCTCCCAGACGTGGAAATAAAGTCATTTAAATGCTTGCGGTTGCCGCCCTTGACTCGTCTGAGGTAGATTTATAGGACTGCTCAGTACTATACTGTTATTTTGTATTTTGTATATTTGTATTGGTAAAAATTCAATGCAATAAATGCGATAGTAAAGCTCACTCAACATAGACTAAAGCAGCCATAATTTAGTGTTTGTTGACATGACAGAAAAACAAATTGACGACTGCAAAGAATGTCTTCACCTTCTTCAATCTTCACCTAACAAGCAAAGTATTTCCCGTTTTGAGAGACAATTAAACCTGTTAGCTAATGGAAATACACTGAAGTAGTAAATGGAAAGATTTTTTTCATTTGAGTTAATTCTGCTTCTCATACACGGGAGCCGTACCAAACATCAACAGACGATATATGTATAACTGCAGTCCATTTTGTACAATGTGAAGCATCAAGGTGCTCTTCTTCCTCACCAGCAGGGGGCCTCATTAAATATCACTTTTGTGATGAGGAGGGTCACCCTTAGTGTAAGCATATATTTTAATTGTATATTAGCACTGGGTGAGTGCAGTCTTGTATTATTGTATTAATTGTATTATTGTTAAATAAATCTACCTCTCTGTCGAAGGTACTGCATGTGGTGGACAGAGTTGGAGAAGATTTAAATAGACACTGGGGACACAAGCAAAGAATGGTACCTCACAAATTTCAGGGAATTAACAGCATTTTTTATTTTTACTGTACTGTGTTGTCAAAGTAACCTCAAAAATTCCAGGCATTTTAAGTTTTAATGGCATACACCTACGTGTTTTTCAACTAAACCCTCCATCGGGGTGTGGCCCCTGTCGTTAAAGAGCTCCTTTGTTCATTGTGTGTGATTTCTTTTCTTTTTTTTTACTTATTGTCTGTTGGGCAAAGAGACTGTAGTCTTTCTAGTTTACTCAGACTACATAAATTTTTAACCAAAGATATGTCTTTCAAAACATTACTGATGGTACTTTTGTGAACGTCTCCTGGATTTGGTTAAGGATTATGAGGTATACAACTTGACCATGCAGTACGCACGCATGCATGCACAGTAAGCCCAGTGCAGTGTTTGTCTGCCATGGTGGCAGTGTTCTCTCACTCTCGTCTCCGTCTGATTTCCATTCCTGACATCTGACCGTGCTTGAATGAGCATGAACACATTCTTTCCCAGCAAACTGCTCTGTTTAGAGTGTGACCGAAAATCTTACACTACGTCAAGCTTAAAACATGATTTGATGATTGGAGTTATCCAGTGGCGTGTGTTTGTGTGTGCATGCATGAATGCATTATTTTGCTCGCGTGTGTCTTAGTGTAAGAGAAGAGTTGGGTTTAGGACACAGTGACCTCACAGAGCAAACACAGGCCGTCACATTCCAGTTCTCAAACCCGGGTCCCAGTACAGCCGAGCCAAACCACTGCTGCAGCCATTTGAGCTCCCATTTTACTGTGGTTCTTACAAACATCAGAGGGGAAAAGTGCAATAACTAAAATGTATTTGTCTTCCAAATCACTGAAGTGAAAACTAAGTCATTAAGAAGGGACTGCAAACGGGAGGTCAAAAATCAAGCTCATATTGAGAAGATATTGATAGATAAAATAAAGGGGATAATAAAGTTAGCTTGATTGTCTTTATTTTTATCTATATGAGCATTTAGTGTCTATATATAGAGTGTCTATAACTGTCCAGTCCGGTGGGTAAAACTTGCAAATTGCAATATCATGCGTTTTGAACAGCTCATCATCTTCTGAATTTGTTTCCCCTGACACACAGCTGGAGTCAGGAGCGGTCTACTATGAGCACCAGATACCTGAGGAGCCTTTTTGGGTGGTGAGGGACTCCATAGATCTTACTCTGTCCTCCCAACCAGCCTCAGATGTCCGTCACATCCTGCCCATCACTGTCTCTTACTATGCTGCTCACAGCAACATCTCCTCACAGCTGTGGAAAAACAAAGGTACGATCCAATGTCTTAAATCAAAATCGAAACAAATGGCGACTCTGATCACTTATTTAACACAATCTTAGTTATTGTATCAGGATTTCGGCAGATGTGGAGATGCAGAGATGAGTGGCTGTACTGTAAAGTCCCATAACAGGACTCCGCCTAAAATAATAACTCCAGATTTACAATATGGAGGTATTGTTTTCACCAGCGGCAGCCGTGGTTAATTTAAATAGACACGTCAGAAGTGTATTTATTTACTTAATCTTTATTCATACAGGGTGGACTGGCTGAGCGTACATGCTCTTTTACAGCAACAACCTGTCAGTCCTTAATAAGACAGAAATCAAACAATATTGTTTGTAGGTTTGCCATAATACTAAAGCTGGAGTAAGAGAATTATAATAGTAAATACCGTAACTTTTGCGTATCAAACACTCCCGCTGCTAGTTTTGACAACAAGCCCCCTGATCAATCTGTCTTTCCAAATGTGCCAACAACCCAAATGAACTGTGCTACATGAAAACTGAATTTGATGACATATAAAATGTCTGTTTGTTTTTATTGTTTTTGCTTAGGTTTGGATATTGTGCAAGGCCAGAGGAAAACCATTGACAATTCAATTCTTGACGCCTCCAACTTTCTGTCTATTGTACCGGAAGCTAAGCGAGGTGATGTGGATGTTGTTTTTGAGATTAAACGTTTCCCGGACCACGGTCGTATCACCCTGGGTGGTCAGGACCTGCCCCGTAATGCCCCATCCTTCATGCAGGAAGATGTAGCTCAAGGAAAGCTGGAGTATCTCCATGATGACTCAGGGGCTTCCTTTGACAGCTTCTCTTTCAGAGCCCGTCTAAAGTCTGAGAGTCACGGTGTTGCCTCACCTGCCGAAGCTGTGGTCCTGGAGGAGATATTTAACATCTCAATCAAACGGCGGGGCTCTGACTCCCCCGAACTCGTCACCATAGACATGCTCTTGGAGGTTCTTCAAGGCTCGGTGACCATTTTGACCCAGAAGCATCTTAACACTCAAGACGAGGACAGTCCGCCAGATGAGGTGCACTTCAAAGTGACCAAAGCCCCAAGCAACGGTCGACTGGTTGACTCACTCACAATGGACCCCATCTCTGAGTTCACACAGGAGATGGTCAATCGTGGACAGGTGGGCTTCGTTAGCGATGGAAGCCTTGCCGATGGCTTTATGGAATTCATTGTGTCGGATGGAGAGCACCAAACAGAGCCACACACACTGCACATCGGCGTCCTAGCTCGCACCCTGATTCTTGACAAAGCCCCTGAGATCAAGGTGAAGCAAGGCGATGATGAGACACTGGTGTCTGAGGAGATGTTGAAGGCCACCACTGGGGGCCCTGTTGAGGAGGACATCCTTTACAAGATCACAAGTGTACCTAAGTATGCTGCTGTCATGGTAGACCGTCAGCCTACATCCGCCTTTACCCAGAAACAGATCAAAGAAGGCAGAGTCAGTGTCCGTTTTGTCAAGTCCACTTCACCTCGAGACAGCGTTGCCTTTGTAGCTCGTAGCAGGGCTGCTAATGTCTCCTCTGTCCTCAACATCACAGTCCAGCCTCTGGCCAACATTGCTCAAGATCCTCTCTTACCCCAAGGCGCACTTGTCCAACTGGACAGGAAGCTTCTGGATGCAACTCCCCTGGCTAACAAGACCAGAACCTCCCCCACGTTCACTGTCATCCAACAGCCCCAAGGGGCTCGTTTTGTGAGGTCTGGAGGTCCTGATGCAGGTCAACCAGTGGACACATTCAGCCAAAAGGAGCTGGATGAGGGCCGTGTAGCTATGGAAATCCTGAATAGCGCTTCTGGATCACAAGGTAGTGTCAGTCAGGATGAGGCCCGCTTCCTGCTGAAAGCCCATGGGGTTCCTCCAGCAGAATGTGTGCTATCCTTCCAGACGGGCCCCTACAATGCCTCTGGGGTCTACCCTGCCACTCTCTTGAGGATTCCCTCAGATGCCGCAAAGGACAGTAATGACCTCCCTGGTGTGGCTGGGTCCCCTCGTTCCACTGCAGCTAGCCCCCGCTGGGGGGGCAACATGGACTGGCCCAACGGAGATGCCCCCACCACAATATCTTCTGGCTCTAGCCCCAACGGGAAACCACATGTTTTCCGGCGAAGCAACTTCTGGTCAATTCTCATCCCGATCCTGGTAATCCTTCTCCTCTTGCTACTGGCAGCCATCTTGGCCTATTACCTGATTCGTAAAAACAAGACTGGCAAGCACGACGTCCAGACGGCAGCTTCCAAGCCCAAAAATGGAGAGGTGGCCACCAGCACAGAAACCTTTCGCAAAACTGACCCGGCCAATAACATCCCAATGTCCAACATGGACTCCAAAGACGCAGACCCGGAGTTGTTGCAGCACTGTCGGACAACGAACCCGGCCTTAAAAAAGAACCAGTACTGGGTCTGAGACACTTTGAGATAAGACACAGAGGGAGGTGGATCCTCAAGTGTTTGAAAGTCTCTTCAAATCATTCCTCTCAGTATTAAAGACCTCTTACCACACCGGTTTAAATGAAAATTATTTTTTGACACCATTGGTTATATACTTATCTCAACATAACTGTGGACAAATTCTCAGGCAATGAAACACTGAATACTTATTGGCAAATAAAGAGGCAGTTTCTTATCTAAGGAGGCTCAGGCCATGTCTATTTATTTTAGTTGTATCATTCCTCTTTGTCAAAGGGCACAAATGAAGACATAAACATGCCATGTGTTTGCAAAAGTATCTTGGGTGTGCTCTGTCATTATATTCCATATGATATCATAGGCCAATATTATTCATTTAAGAAGATAGGTGATTGAAAGTCTTTGTGATGGTTTGATTTTAGTTGTTGGTTCACCGGGAAAGTTGATAAGCCTTGTACATAGCTAATGAGGTAAATATATGCTGTATTATCGAGAAGATGAAAAACTGCCTCTTTGTGTTTGCTCTCTTATTTTTCAATGTGTTTGAGGTACCATTGTATTATGTTTCTCAGGGCTAAATTCAGTTTAAAGGAATAGCATAACATTTTGGAAAATATGTGAATTCACTTTTTCTTTTGAGAGCTATATTGAAAGATTGATACCACTCTCATATTTGTCTGTTAAACATGAAGACAAATGAAAGCGAGGACATATTAGCTAAATCTAATGACAAGGGGTTTCCATCTAAAGACAAAAAAATATCCACTTACCAGAACCTCTAAAGCTCACTATTTAACATATTATATCTTGTTTGTATAATGAGTACAAAACTGGCAAGAAGAAAAACAAAACAAAAAAGTTGTGGTTTTATGGGGGATAATTTGACTATTTCTTGGCTGGGCGCAGTGACTTCCTGAACCTGGCTAACTTAAGCTAGATGTTTTGCCTGTTTCCATCTATATGCTATGCTATGCTGAGCTAACGTTCTCCTGGCTGTGGCTCTTATTGAACAGACAGATATGAGAGTGGTATCTACCTTCTCATCTAACTCTTGGTAAGAGAGCAAATAAGCTGAGTTCCCAAAATGTCAAACTATTACTTTAATGCCATCACACGATATCATTTCAATAGTTTTACTTTTGTCTGGAAAGAAGATGGTTTAATACTAAAAACTGTTTAAAATGAAAAACTTGTTGCGACAACTTGCACAGGTTTGATTGAATTTAGCTCAGAGTTATGTCATCATCTGTCACATGTTATTACTTCTGCATGCTTCCATACTGCTTGTAAATATTCACTGGACTGGCACAGCACTGACCGCAAAACTACACAATCCACAATTTGAAGACCACAGGCAGGGGGTTATTTTGGTAGTATTGGTCTTTTACACAAACGCAATGGCTGACAGGCAGGGATGAAGTCATCTCATATATTTACAGTTTCCAAGTCTGCAATTAAGAATTCATAACAACTGGTTGGTGCTGGGATGGAGAATAATGAATAAAATGCTCCACTGTTTAGGTTACATTGATGAAGAAAAGGACGACATTGACAGAGTTTGTTTTTAAGTCTTAACAGCTATTTTTGTTTTTTAACATTCCATATGTGTAAGCTAGACTGTCATATATTGAAAGAGATTATTTTTTTCTTTTTCTCTTTAGACTTATTTTGTATGTTAAAGCTAAGAAGAGCATTACTGTAAATCATACTGCTTTTGTTCCTCGTTAGATGTCTTTATTGTCACTCTGACCTGTGACGGTTATCTGTTTGTTGAATGTTGAATGAAATACGTAACGTGAAGAAAGGTTTCATGAGACTACGGTGAAGTGTATAGTGAGAAAATCATATAACTTTTTTTGATCCACTAAAGAAAAAAAAAGATTCAACATTTATTTTTTTTAAAAACTGTTTGACTATTTGCTGTACATTTCTTTTCTCATACTGTATACCGATGACACCTTGTTCTTTGTTAGTCAAATACTGAATATACAATCATTTCTTTGCAGTATTCATCGTCTATTGATCTTCTTTTTTTGTAGTGTTTTACGAAATGTAGGTAGAGATTTTACAGACAGCACAGAGCTCAGGAAGTGATGTGTGTTCCGGAGACTGTATTTCCAGTGACATCTCTTACAGAAAGTTGAAATAAAAGTATTGGTTCCTACTTCAGAATATCACATCCATATCTTACCAGTTGTATGTGTAAATATTTGGTTTTTAAGTACGATTTTTTTTTTGGCTTGATTAACGTCTCAAAAATATATATTTAGTGTATATCGTGTTTTGCATCAAAGTTATATGCACATGTAACTACATTCAATTTGATTGATCGACTACAAAGTACGCCTGTGTCACTGTTTGTGTTTCTCTGTGTGCTTGTGTGTGTGTCTGTGCACGTGCCCATCACTCGACTCTGTCACTCGTTTGTTTTTTCTTTTCTCACAGAAAGGCGGAGATCATGTCAGAGTTTCATCACCACCCCTCATTTTTCATTATTTATTATTTCTGTCCATCCCCATACATCAAGTCATACTCAAGTTATGTGCTTTGTCAGAGATTAAACTGTAATCTGTAAACTGCAGGTGCCTTTAAAAAATAATAATAATTCAAAGCGATGTTTAGATTCTTGAACAAGAGATATGTCTATTGCTGCAGAATGCCTCTGAGCTTGTTCTCGGCACTCATGGAAATAAAAACGTTCATGCAACAAAACCCGCGTTAATTGTTTTCAGTCAGTGACTTTGTTGTTCTAATCGAAGCTCATTTTATTGTTGAACATTTTTTAATTGGCCTTTTGTTCCAATTAAGAAATGTTTTAAAGATCAGACATGTTTTATCACTTGAATGTTCTGAGAAATTAATCCATGTTTTTGTCCCTTCATGCCATAACTGTAATTTATTACACCCTTGCCTGGGCACAGTTCTTTTTTTCGGATGGTTTAAAATGCAGAATGCTTTCTTACTTAAAGTCTCTCATGTTGGCAAACCAGTGTCTACTGGATGTTTCCAGAGCTTGACTTCAAATGAAGGGAGATGGTGGATTTGCTGTCTTTGCCTCTAAACTTAATTTTAACAAATCCATTGACAACAAGTAACATATGCTGTTGCTTTTCTAAACAGATGTTTTTGCTCTTTTGTATTATATTATTTCTCTTTTAATTCTGTTTTTGTTGCTCCTGTGCCTGTCTGTTTGATATTTCATGCTAAATGCTTTTATTGTGACACACGCTTTATCTCTGTACATGCTGAGGAATTCATTTGTATTTTATTTTACTTAAAAACACAATGTTATCACAGTTACAGCCTGGGCTAAATGTGGGCAAGGAGAGTAAATTAGAGACGAGACTGATCCTTATATTAAAGTATTAAAATGCAGTTTCCAAGAGAAAGACACAGCATTGTGAACCTTTTAGTTATTTATTATAAAAGAAAGTGCTGCATCTATCCCAGAGAAACCTTTTTCATCCTTTTTCTCAAACTTTTGTTATCTGCTTTTTTTTTAGATGCTATAAGTGCTTTTGGCCACCAGGTGGTGTTAGGGTGCAAACAGGCCCCCTTGAAGAAACCAGAACAGTTCTTGCAGCCATTCGTCAGCATTTAACAAGGTTTTCTCCATCCGTCATTCTTTCCAGTGAATGGCCTTTGCATTCAGTGTTTCTCTCAGCTTTTTTACATTTTCCTGCTCTTCTCCCGGTGTCACTGGCTGCCGATGGTTTGCCTCTGCTCGCCTCAGAGCCGCTCATCCTGCAGGTTTCATAAGAGGCTTGGCACAGCTGTTGCTCCACATGTGTCTGCTTATGTCATGGTCTTTGTGCAGTCACTGTGCTGTGGATGTCAAGTGCCAAGTTTAATGCATTTTTAAATGAATACATCAAGATACTGTAATTCACTGCGCTTGAACAGTAAACTATTGCTATCCCCAAAACATAATTAAAACATTTTGAAATGAAACAGAAAATGAAAAGTTCCAAAGAATGCAAATCAAAGTCAAAGTCATTACAGTGATTGTCTCATTTGCCACAAATGCCTACTGTGCATATCCAATTCTAAACCGAAACTAAACCAAAAAGTACATTTCCTCTGAAACGTCATTTAAACTTAGCTGAAATTGAAACGTAATTACAGAAATCAAAAATAAAACTGATAGTCATTTTAACTATAGCAATCCTAATAGATATTTATACATCACAGATGTAATTAGATTAACTGATTTAGGGCAAATACTATATAGGGGCCTCTATGAGTGTGTATCAGAAATACAAGATATTCAGGGAAAATCTACAACTGTAAGTTATAAGCTGGTGTTGACACCTGATCTGAAGATCAAACTTTATTAAAGTATTGGAAGTTGCGTTCTATTTTATTCATATCAGAGCTTGTATTAAGAGGAGTTGAAAACAACTCGTAGAACGACTTCATGTCTTGACATTGAAGGAGTGTTTGTTTTGCTGTAAATGCCAGCGCCGAGCAGAGACAGTATGTTTGAGGAGGAAATGATTTCCTTCTCCTGATGTTGAATGGACACCTCCTACTGTCCCCTCCCACAGACGTGACCACAAGCCTCTCACTGGATCCACTGCTTCAGATTCTTGTTCTGGAACGGGGCACCTCTTGTTTTTGCCTGGTTAGAAAGAATATGCCGCTGATTTGGCGGATGTTATCCAGCGTTAGTTTGGACTCCTCCTTACTCCCTAAAGACCGACAGGAATGAAAACACACAAGGCAGGGAGGAGGAATAATTCTAAAGAAGATTGAACTTTTAAACTGTGAAAATGAAGCACAAGACAAAATGTCAGACAGCCCCTCTGACAATCTGATTGTTTTGGCTTTTATTACTCTGCTTTTCAAGTTTGTCAGTGAAGAAATGTATCTTATTGTATTATATTTGAGGACAACATATTTCGAGTTGAGGATGTAGAACCAACAAAGGGTGGTGTCCGAATTGCAAAAGATAGTATAATTGTTTGGCAATTCCATTTGGAATAAAAGTAAAATACCAACACAGATGTTTTACCTCATATGTCAAAAACTTCACTGTACAAAAAATGTTCTAGATAAGTTACTTGACAAGCAAAGCATCAAGCAATTAAGTCAGCATTATTTGCAGCCTCTTTGAGAGTCCGAACGTCAGTTTGCTTGTTAACCTTTAATATAAGTCTGAGTCGGGTTGTGTTGACATTGGCTTTAGCTCTTACAGACAGGCTCCGAGTCAGCCTCGGGGGAAGAGAAATGTTTGCTTTGGACTTTACTCAGCTACAATATCTACAGACCACATCAGCTCTCGACATGCAGTAAGTGGCATTCAAACTGGACAAATGTCCCAACGTGGAAGTGTTTCGCTGCATGCTGTTCCCACATTCCCCTCACATCATAACACAAGTTATCAATCCAGATCCACATCAGTGGAGAAGTTATGACCTGAAAATGAAACCTCTCCGCCTGATTGGTGCATCGCTGCTGTCAAATTTCATCCTCCACGGTGTCAACTTCGCTCTAATTGATGCGGCGATCTGCATGTTCCTGTTTGTTTCTTGTTTTGGCTACACGGTCGGTGTTAAGCTGTGTAGTTGCTGCGCTGCAATTCTCAGGAATGACTTGTCAATCGAACAGTGTGGGCGGGACTGTCATGTCTAATGATTTCGATTTTCAGTTGATGAATTTCTGTGGTTGGCATCTATTTAGTCTAATTAAACTGCTGATTCTGATGGAAAATAAGTCCTTTTTGTGTGTGCCAGAAGATTTTTTTTCCCAGAGCTGCAAATGTTAAAGCGTTCATGTTTTTCAGTACTCACTGGTGACATACTGTAAACCTGCACTGATTGACCTGGTTAAACGGATTTTAACCTGAATTTCAGTGTTGTAAAAGTTGATTTTGTTTATTCTTTGAATAAACCAATTTGACACTATTCCTGTCCACTTTTTAAATGTTTTTGAAAACATAAAAGATCGTGTGTCTGTGATCAAATCGCTCTCTTCTGAGATATACAGACAATCAAAGCTAACCTGTTATACAGATAACATGAAGATCTCAAAAGTTATATGTAGGCCTACCATTACATTGTTGACATTATGGGCAAATATGCTTTTTATGTGTCTATCAAAACATACTTAATCTGTATCTCCGAGAGTCTGGGTTTGAGTAAATATCAATAAATCATGGGGGTGAAATGTTTGCATGCGACAGTAACCAGTAAAACAACAGATGTTGATGTTTTCCTGGTTACTGTTACTTGGTTTGTTGTTGGTTTACTCTCACGATCACAATAAAGACTAACTGAGTTTGACAATAAAACGCACCAAACTAAAAACAGGTTACTCCATTCAAAAAAGCTGGTATTTTTCTGCACGTTCTGTAAAAGTGTCCTCTGAGATTAATTTCGACCACATGTAACATTGAGTCTCTGCTCGCACACAGCTGTCATACGAGGTTGGAGTGTGGGTCTCCGGGGCCATATGTTGGGGTCAGGAGTGCAGTGTCATGCGCTGGGCTGGGGCCGGGGTGAGAGTCACACACAGCCCTGTCGCTGCAGTCGGTCCTGGAGAAAGAAAGGCCTTTCAGTCAGAAGGACACACACAGACAGCTGGAAGAGGGATACGTGTGTGTTGCTGTGCGAAACAGCCTGTTGCCCACTGTACTGTGTGTGTGTGTGTGTGTGTGTGTGTGTGCGCGCGTTTCATCTTTTCCTGTTCACAAGAAAGACGATGAATCGCCTTCACGTTCTTTTGCATCACTGAGATCAAGAATCCCTTTTCAAAAGTGTTGAATTTGGCAATCATCAATATTTTCATGTAAATAATGGACCACGTGGCTACTTCTACGTGAAAAGGTGTTGCTCACAGTGACAAACCCACAACCAATTATCACCCGACTCTGCAGTTCACCTCAGCTTTCTGGAGCATTTTGTTTTGGTTGTCTGGCTGCAACTTTATGGTTTTTGGTTCACTCTCACCGCTCTCAGCAGCATAGTTTCCAGATGCAGAAGGTAGCTGTTTTTAATGCTTTTTTTTCCCTAAGAAGCTCTGATAAACTCACTATAAACTACCTGTGCAGCACTGAACCACGGGAAGATACAAATGTGCGAGTAGCTGGTGAACATAGTGGAGCGTTTAGCAGTTAGAGAGCCAGGAATTTCCCTCTGGAGTTGGAGGAGACCAAAATCAGAGCTAAAAGAGAGTGAATATTGGATTTACGGATCAGAATGAATGCTTATGTTTCTACACGTCTGCTGGATGTGTAAATATGTTGACAGTTTGTTTCAGCCATGACTTTCCATGGCCATGAGCCGGTCATGACAAAACATGCAAAGCATTGGATGGAGAGCTGAGAAGTAATAATATAATGTTTTGATTCTTTTTGCACCTTTTACATGATCAGGATTCATAGGCCTGCATACTTCCTTATGGCAACAAAATGAGAAACGACTCACAGCCACCGGTCAAGTCTGCAGAGAGTGAGAATGTAATACTCATAACATGGATTTTTAGGATGGTTATGACTTTAATGTCAGTGTTATAAAAACTTTTTTGAAATTTTTGGTTAATTCGACAATTTTTTATATTTAAAAAAAGAAAAAGATTTTCCAACCAATTTTTTTCCTACAAATTTATCAACCTTTGTATTCATTGAATAGCTTAGTATTGAATGCACAATAACAGGGTAGCTATGTTTATACATGGCGCTAGGCCCAGTTTAATATAAAACACAATTTTATACAACATATATAGTAGGGGGTCCCTGCTCCATCTCTCCATCAGTTTGGGGGTCCTTGGCCTGAAAACCAACCCCTGATCTAGATAATCCCCCTGAACACTGATTGACTGTGTTGAGTTGCTGCTTCAGCCTGGATATTAGCATGTTGTAATAAATGTCTTGTCGCCGTATCGATGACGTCTCACAATTCAGAATTTACTGGAAGTAACTTTCTGTCACCAAATTGCACAGCTTTTATAAACATTCCACTAATATTTTGTCAACTGCAGACTTATTATCTTTATGGGACATCAATAACGGACAGAGAGGGAGGATATATCATGGTGACACATCTTATATGAAAAAAGCTAATTGGACATTTAATGCTTTAGGTTATGTAGTGTTATTCTGAACCATAACAATATACACTAGCTTGTAGGCCTCCCCTTAAACCATTAATCACCTCTCCAAGTTACATTCCACTCACAGCAGGCTTCTCTTATACCATGTAATTAGGTGGACATTAACTCTTTGTAGGGAGGCTATTACACTCCAATCTGACAATCAAACCCCTGGATGTGTGACAATAAACCTACATATTTACTTTTAAAGGATCTTGGAAAAAACCTTAAATTAGAGATATATTTTGTATTATTTGAATATATGATTTTTTTTTTGCTCCTTTGGTGGGAGTTAGATGGGAGGATTGATACCACTCCCGTGTCTGTACGCTAAATATAAAATAAAGTAAAAATAAAAACAGCTGGCAGGCTATTAGCCAAGCATAGCTGAGAATGGAAACAAGGGGAAAACAAACAGAAACTTTGAAAACTATGTAAATAGGCAACCATTTGCTTATAACCATGTCTATTTAAAAGCTGATAATTTGTCATTTGTTGTGTTTAGAGCTCACTCCCGCTTGCCCGAATAGGCAAAAATGTGTTATTTATATCATATCTGCCTATAACAGCATCTCTAAAGCTCCATAGTTTACACGTTATATTTAGTTTTGTTCAATTTGTACCCAAACAGAAACAAAACGCCTCTCCTGGAGATGACAAGATGGAATCATATTGCTGAGGATCAGCTCATAGCACAGCAAGTCAAAGTTGAACCAGTCTGTGAACTGTGACAGATGTTTTCAGAGGAAAGTTTGGGTAATTATTTTAGCACGCCGTTCTCGACCAAAAAGGTTTTGCTGCTCGTGTTTCTTCCCCCAAAATTAAGCAAATAACGCGGTGAGTACTGTGACATTATTAGGATTGGAACAACGGCCCAAAATAAAATCCAGGTTATAAAAATCTAGAACTACCCTCTAAGGGTTCAGGGTTAAAATAAGAGTTCCCAACTTTTATGAAACCAAAGACATCCAGAGTGGTAATCATAACTCCCGTTCAGTCTAACCGACTTTGCTCCAGTCGCCTTCTTTTGGAAAGGTTTCTCGTGGTTGTTTGGAACTCAATTATGTAACTATAGCGCAGTTCCTCTGCCTTTCACCGCTAAGACTCAACGCCACAGTGATTTCTCCTGAATGTGAGTTCATTAACACAATTCATTCCTCGGCTCACCGCAGACCCCCACTGGAGAGCCACCTCCCCTAGATGCCAGCTTGCCTCTGAAGTCATCCCAAAGCTTATTTGGTTTTGTGGCCTGAGCAGCAGAGCAGATGATTCCTCGGGTCCAGCGCTGAGCGAGACTTTCACCGTCTCCTCCTCTGTGAGAAATGCACTGTGGTCACCCTGCTTTGTTACTCCCACTGGCTGGAACACTATTGTCATGGAAATGGCTGGTGTGTTGTCTGTGTGTGTGTGTGTGTGTGTGTGTGTGTGTGTGTGTGTGTGTAATACCCTGCACAGACTACAGAGAGAGCCAAGAAAAACACAGCGCTGGTCTAATATTGCCACCGGCCATTCCTTTTATCCCTCCCTCCATTGCGCCTCATCTTTCTCCCCTCACTTCACCACCCAGCCTCCATCCTTGCCATACCCTCGTCTGTCCTACTGCCCTCCGAAAATCATGAAGAGAGGCCAAGAGTCTGGACTGGGCAGGAAACCCCCAGGATGGACACCCATCACCCCACCCTGACAACAGTTGGGGGAATCAGCCCTTGTTGCTCCGTCCAGCCGATAGGGTGGAGCTCTCCCTCCGAGGTTTATTGTGTCACTACATGAAGCAGGGGAAAAACAAATTGCATTAGTTTGATTGCACACGCGCGTGAAAAAACGCAAAACAGGTTTTGGTGTCTTTTCCCAGCAAAAACAAAAAAAACATTACTCCACGCAGTGATGAATGTTTCCAAGTTGGCAGGCAGTTTTTACAAGTTGCCAACGTTTCAATCCTTGTTTTTCAAAGGCGGGTTTGCGATTTCAGGAGGAAAGTTGTGAAGGCATCAAACTGTAACATGACCAGAGGAAGTGTGGCCCTGAGGTGGTCCTGAAGGTGTATGAGCAGCATGGGTGGTGGTCAGATCGGGGCAGGCCGGGGTTCAGCACACACACACACACACACACACGCACACACACACACACAGAGAGAGAGAGACATGGTATGCACGACCTGACTGGGAAGTTATTTTAAGAGAAAGCCCTTCTGGAAATTCACTCAGAGCTGTCTGCCTCCACTGCTTTTCATCAGCGAAGTTGCCGTACCGGCCACCGCAAAACAATTTTCAAGTCACAAGTTTTCTTTTCAAGGTGGAAAGAAAATGTGTTTCTCAAAAGAAAAAAAAAAGCTTTCATTAAACTTTACAATGCGTACATCAATTTACCAAATACTTTCACATGTCACAGTCAGTTAACTGGTTTGGTTTGATTTAGTTTAGTTTCTTTCTGGGGTCCATATTTAAAAACACACATTACATAAACATTACAGTCAACACAAATGGCAAACACATCTATGAGAGAATAACACTATTACTACTATGTTGGGCTATAAAAGGAGCATCTGAGAGCTAATTGTTCGTTGTTGTCAGGCAATGCACTCACTTTGAGGTCGTCTCAAAGTGAGTCGAGGAATGATTGTTTTACTTTTTATTTTACTATTGCTTCTCTACTGTAATTGGCCCCCCTTTGACCAGCCCCCCTTTTCTTTCACTGCAGTCGTCAGGCAAACCAGTGTCCAAGCTGTTCATACTGCCGAAGGTGCAGTGTGAAGACTTTTAGTTGTTAAGATTGTACAAGTCAGATCTTAAGAAACTTGGCAATTTTTTAGACCAGTGCCGAAGCTGGTCAAACAGGTCTATTCTATGTTTTTGGTTTATGTATGAGCAGTAAACATGCGGGCAAAGTCGATAACAGTGGTAAAGAATTCCATGTTTTTATTGTTCTGTATAATACTGTAAGTTTTAGGAAATTAGTGTTTGCCTTAGAGGGTGAAAACCGGCCTTCTGCTGCCTGTCTGCTGGCATATGTATATGACTCTAAATTGTGTTTTAATTGACTAAACTGATACGATAGCAATCATCCTGTCTTCAACTTTTAAGCCAGTTAAGACGTACAGTAAGCGCACGCCATTGATGTGTGTGCACGCTGCGTGAACGGGAGAGCAAGGCGTGTCACTTTGTTCTGTACCAGCTGGAGTTTGTTGAAATCTTTTTTCTGTGGCATTCGTCCATATTATCTGTAAGTAAGTTAAGCTAAATCCGGTGTAAAGTTATTTTCTGCATCGCCTTACTACAGCTAATGCCTCCATTGCCGCCATTCCATTGACCAGAGTGTCAATGTGTTTTGACCAGCACAATCTGTCGTGGGTGATGCACAGTAGCTTCATTTCCTTTGCTTGCTGGATGGGTGTTTTATGCATAAAGAGTTTAAGCTCTGGCTTTCACCTGAGTTTGTTTCCTAATGTAATCACAGCAGCTCATTTCCTCATCAGTGCCTGCACTGTAAATCAACACTTCTGTTACTGTAAGACCTCTTACAAACACTGTGTGTCACAATGGGACTCGTTTACAAAGTGGGTGGCTAGTTTCTCTGTTGACGTTGACAGCTCACTGGGATCTGTCTAATTGCTGGGAATATCAGTCAAAGTTTAGTCTCAAATCATGCAGGAATGCTTTAAAAACCACAGTCGGAGGGAGTGTGGGGAAGAAAATCACAAAGCTGCAAACTGGAGGGGGAAAATGTTGGCACGACTCCACAGCCGAACAACCAGAGCAGAACCTTTTTTTTTTTTTTTTTTTTTCTTATCTGTTTCTCCTTGCTCTGTTTGAGCTCTGACATTTGCACAGGGCGTGATGTGGGCAGATTAACCACGTCAGCCCTGACGCTATTAATGTAACGCTATCTGGGACTTGTATTTTCCTACTTTAAATTTCACCTTTGAAGTGACTCCTGAAATGATAACGGGTATTACAGTTCTGGGCTGGGCTGCTTTTTTTTTTTTGTTTTTTGCCTTCCTTCTCGTTAAGCAGTGTTTTGTTTTGTTTTTTAAATCAGTGTCTGGGTGTAACTTTCTGTCTGGTGAAGTAATAGCATTTACTAATGGAATGTTTGACTTATTTTTTCAGAGGACGACCTCAAAGTGAGTGCATTGCCTGACAACAACGAACAATTAGCTCTCAGATGCTAACAATCAGGGCTCTGCATTTTTGTCCTCTTTCACGAGAGGATAAGCAGATCTTCCTTCCAACATCAAATATCCAACATTTCAAAACTGAGTTACACTCAAACACTGTGGGCGATGGAAATATGAAGCAATACATACTGTATCAGGGGGCATTAAATCACTGTGGATGGATGTCTGTGTTATTGGAATAAAACCTTTTAATCACGCTCGGCTGTTTGCTTTCTACAGTCTGATGTTAGTTTTTCAATGTTCCAGTTTGCACTGTTCATTTCACGGACAGATTAGACTGTCCCGGGGGAGATGGGACGGGGGTGGGAGCTGTTTGGTATGAGACAGTCGAACCAAAGTGTGTGAGTGGATGGCTGAGAGTCGTTCTGTTTATTAAATACATGTTCCCTTCTTGAATCAAAGGTGAATGTGTTTATTATTATTGGCCTGGGCAACCACGACGTAGCTGGGTGTGTTGATCAGTATCAGTGACCTGATGATTTTTCTTGTCCATATTTTCTTAGATTTTTTCGTATTTCAAAACTCAATTTATGTGGTCTGTACTAAACATTCTTCCCACAATGTTACGAGTAAGCAATTGAATGCATACCATTCCAGTTAGAAAGGCAATGGCAGTCAAAAAAAAAAGCACTTTTGTTATTATTTGCGTTATTTTGCATTGTGATTTGACACTGTCGCAATGACAGCTTCATTATAACATTTCTGCCTTTTTCTGTCCATTTCCTGTCATTTCGAATGTCTCAATACAGTCCTGTCATCATAAGGCAAAAATCTACATGTACTGTACAAAGTACTGGTTAGTGACATGTGTGTTTATGTTTAAAAGGATGTTGTGAGGACTCCTGCATGTTTAGTTTGTTCGTCTTTTTCACAATCCGCCATTCCACTGTCATTGCTGATTTAACTTCACAACTCTGTGCATTGGTGGTTTTTCCCTCAAATGGAAAAGAGCCGTCTTTGATGTTATCAGTTACGCCTCTGCTTGTTCCTGCTATGACTAGTCAAAGTGTCTGGTGTGTAGGTCACCAGAGTCGTATCCGTTCACATCCACTCAAGTCTTTCCATTGACTTTCTGCACATTCACACTGCGTCTAAAATCCACTTTGTATTCAGTCCCAACACACCCTGGGTCAGGTGGTCACTTTCCATTGAAGTTGGCGTGCATGCTGGATAAAAAGTATCATACACCAGATTCAAAGATACACACTGTACGGTTTTCATCAACTGCCACTGTGCGATAAACAGACTCCAGTTTTGACTTATTTGCTTGACGACAGCCACAGGGATTCCCGAGGTAAAGATTAAAATGTCACAATCAACAGTCACATTGGACAACATAAAACGGCCCAAAACTCCAACTTGCCCTTTAAGCTTCTTGTCTCTGTTGTGATAATGTCGTAAATGTTGTGTGTTTACGAGGCTAGGGGACACTGAAGGGCTAAAGGGTTCAGAGTTTTGCCGTGTTAAACATCAAAGAGAATACAAATATCTATTAAAAGTTATTTCTCAGCTGACAACTGGCCTGACAATATAATGTTGGAAATATCAATTAGCGTAAGAGAGAAAAAGAGGTGGTACAGAGGAAGCTTTTGGATCGGACAATGAGATAATGTTTTTTTTTTGGGGGGGGGGGGGGGGGGGGGGTTTGTGGCTTTTGTTTCCCAAAGCTGGAATGTTGTTTATAGGGATTGGACAGCGTCTCAGGAATGCAGACTGGGTTCTGAGGAAATAGTTGTTGTCTCCAGAGGGAACTTCTAAACCCAGAGGGGAGAGGTTGACAGGGACATAGGGAGCATGTTGAACTATTTTAAAAACAACAAGATGATATAACTAACCTGAGTATAGCCAGAATACAAGCTCAGTTTTCATTACGATACTTATGTTTAGGAAACATCCCCTGAGAAACATTTGAGCTCGGTCAGATGTAACAGCAGCACTGAAATTGCAAAATCACTCACAACTTAACTAAAGCAACATATTAAATGAGCGAAATGATTCTGCCATTTATTGGCCTCCTTTTTTCTTTTTTTGGAATTATTGGGAAACCGGTTTTGAAACTGAAATTTCCAGCCACATGTTTTCACAGCTTGAATATTAGAAGTGGCGTGGCTCGTGAATTATTTGTGAGGGAAGAAGAAAACTGTCCGTCATGTGTCGTTCAGCCTATTGGAAGTTACGTCAGAATCATCCGTGGAGAGAAGAGCTGTACCGGCTTCCATGATTGAAACAAGCGCGTCTCATTTCAACAGTGCTCAAACTAAATCCTTTGACAGCAGTTGGTGGATGGATGCCGCTTGACCGCTTTGCTCCTTCTTATCAGCCTCATGCATCGCAGAGAATAATAGGTGGTTAGAAATGTGCTGTTAATGAGCAGTTAGTGACTTTCGAGGCAATGAGGGGTCGTCTGTTTTACTGATCTGAATTCTCTGTAACTCTCAGCGGGTATACAGAAGTATTAAAACAGCCCAGAACTCCAAACACTTTATGGCTTGGTGCTTTTTATTGAGGTCTATTTTAAACAGAATGCTTTAATTTCTCCCAGATTTAATGTTTGAGTGCTTTTATTGGGCTTATTGTATCTCAAGCTTGTTGTATGCCACTAAAACATACTGTAGCAATCGTGAAATGATCTTTTCAGCACTTTTACATCTTGACTGTATTTTGTAAACCGCACAGTAAAACATTTATTGCACACATATTACTCCAACATTACAAATTACTTTTAAGAAGCAGGGTACAAATATAGTTTAATGTTATCCACTTGGAGCACAAACAGTGAAATGACCCATTTCTGGTCAAAATGAATGATAAACATTCCCTGCCGCAACTTGCATCACTCTCCCTCGTCCTCTATCTCATATTTTCCTCTTGTAGTCTCTGTCTTAATATCTTCTTCTTTCCGTGTTTTTTCCCATCATTTCAATCATACATGTTCTGCCAGGGTCACAGTTTTTACAGCCACTTCTAAAACTTTGACAGCTCATTAGGTGATCAATGTCTGGCCTTTGGCTCCCTTTTTTCAATTTTTTTTCTTTCTTTTCGTTCTTTTTTTTCATTATTTTTTCATTATTTTTTCTTTTCATGACTAAAATGC
>CALSCE010009442.1:4354542-4369754 GCA_943593645.1 Bovichtus variegatus | reverse complement strand
CAATGCCACCTCACTAAGCAACCCCTTTTTATTTTTGATTATTTTTTCATTCTATTATTATTATTTTTCATTATTTTTTCATTATTTTTTCATAATTTCTTCATTATTCTGTCTTTTCATGACTCTTAATATCATTAAGTCACCCCTTTTTATTTTTTCATTTTATTTTTCATTATTCTTTCAATATTCTTTCATTATTTTTTCATTATTTTTTTATAATATGTTCAGAATTTTTTCATTATTCTTTCTTTTCACGACTGAAGTGCAAATGACCTGTAATTTGTCTATATTTTTTGGTATTTTGTACAAAGAAAGGACAGTTTGTCAGCATGACAATGCTACCTCATTAAGCAACCCCTTTTTATTTTTGATTATTTTTTGATTCATTTTTCATTATTTTTTCATTATTTTTTCTTTTCATGACTAAAATGCAAGTGACATGCAATTTGTCTATATTTTTTGGTATTTCCTACCAAAGCCACGCCTTTTTATTTTTTCATTATTTTTTTAGTATATTTTCTGATCGGAAAAGTTCAAATCTGTCACAAAAACATTGGAACAGCTTCTTGTGCTCTTATTTGCCAAAAGCCTTTACTACATGAAAAAACATCTCAACATGAAGGTGCTCCTATATACTTGTTAATATAGATATAGCCCTCTTCGGAGGAATTTGGGTCAATGGATGAGTGAAAACACCTAGAAGACCGAGACAGGTCCAAAATATTAGACAAACTATCTCGAGATTGGACTTAATGTACTTCAACCCTGAGTCTTAGGGTATAAATTACAGCTGTAAAAAAAAAAAAAAATAAATAAAAATTGTATTTAATGCTGGAGAAATACAACTTCTGTTGCCACTGGTATTATCAAGTTGTAAACTCATGTTACACACATTTAATAAATGTTGCCAAGATTCATTTTGCTCTCTGAAATGTCTTGGACATAAAGCCCAGTCACTGTTAACTGTTAACTACAGGAAGATCTTGAACGTAAACCCAAATGTTCAAATGCAAAAAAACAATTGGGTAAGGAATTGGAATTTAGTTTTAAATAACACCGGTGAAGGGATATTAATGAAAGGGTTTATAAAGATACAGAAGTGCCCACATTAGAATTACCACCGCTGCAGTTTCCATGTAATGACACAGCAGTACTTTTTCTTACTCAATTATAGACTTTGGTCCGGATCTTACAGCAGCATTGTGTGTCATGGCATAATAGTTTACAGGCCTTGTATTTGTCTGATCTAAGCCTGAGCTGTTCTTTTTAATTTTACCAGTGTCTCATGCAATTTTCACAGCTACTTCGCATCTGACTCACTTGCTATCCAAAGATCTTTGGATTTCACAATCACTTCATTTCTGCAGGAACAAGACTTTGGCTTACGACGTCCTGAAAACAGCAGAGAAACTTACCTGTCTGGGCCTGTGGCAAGGAAAAGATTAGATCACACAGACACACACACGTATACATTCTCAGCCCCAACCAAACACATGTAAAGTACCAGGATTACAGTGTGTTTAAAGTATGTTCTCAGCACTTGAACAACACTGTAATGAGACAGCACTGAGACGTAATGGGTAAAGAGCTAATGGGTATTTATTATTTCCCGTCATAGTCGAAAAAAAAGAAGAGTTTGTCACATCCGTTATTCTGATGTCAGCCGTGATGGAAAAGGTGCTCCGATCTTTTACTCGTAAAAGTCCTGAATTCAAAACTTTACCTAAGTTAGCATCAAAATATACTAGTATCAAAAGTAAAAGTACTCATGCAGACTGATCTCTTTCAGAATTGATCGCCTGAAGTCTTATCTTAACTTATAATAATACTTCATCATCATGTATTTGTTGATTATGCCTGTATTATTAATCTGAATCTGCAGAGTAACTGGTAAATCAAGCTAACAAATGAATGTAGATGTGTCACATTAACATACTGCCTCACAGGGTCTGTGGTTTAAGATCATTTGTAAACGTAAAATATGATACTGGCTGGCTCATAAATTTGGTAGATAAGCTCATCAGTTTCCTATCTATTGTCTGTGGAGCCGCTCCAGGCTGTGCATGAGTCTGACTTCTTGGCTCTCTGGTTTTATTTATTTTGCCAAAGAATGTGTTACGTTAATGCTGAGTGGACTATCCTAAGAGCAAACTGACTGATGTGTCAGCATTTAAATGTCTGTTGTTTTGTTTTTTTTATCATGCAGCAGAGAGAATAGAAAATGGATTTTTCACGAGACATCGTGCCCTCGGAGGACACCACTGATGTCACTCAGCGGTGACAACCATGTAGATTCATTTTGTCAGGAAACCTTCTTGAAAAAAACATTTTGTTTTCATACTGGAAGAATGTGGAAGCGTTTTGGGTCCAACCCACTGGAATGTCCTCACTCATAGCCAGGCAAATGTTACAGACCAGCCTGGCTCTGGATTAGTATATGGTTTTTTAGTTTTTTTTTAACGTCAAAAGTGCCGTCCAGGAGCATCAGATCAAACATTTATTGTAACACTGGAGCCAGTGGAGATGTGACCTTTGACCTTCTGTGTTGGCACCTTTGATCTGCAAAGAACAAATGGATATTGGGTGGTAGTGGGTGTTAATTATACAAACAGTCACATTTTCAACAGTTATGTGCAGCTTAAATAGCACTGACACTGCAAGGGTGACAAGTCCCACATCTAGCCGTTTATTATCACTATTATTATTTGACTACAACCTTTTGAAACGTGCTTTTCTGATGGGTCTTGACAATACGACGCATCTGGAATCAGTCAGTGTGAAGTCTGGGTCACCCCCCCCCCAACAACGTTTGAGTGGGGGGCAATGAGACAGGGAGGGGAAGGAGGAGATAAAAGAAATGACATGACATCATGCGCATTACTCCGTCACTAAGAGCTAGTTTTTATTGAGCCTTATTAATACAAAGCCAATGTATTGCCTCTCCTCCCATGACTTTTAACTTCCTCTATAGTTTATTATGGTTTTGAGAAAAACTCAACAGCTATGTTTTGACATTCGGTACAAACATTTATGGAATTGTGATCATTTTGAAGATGCTCTGACTTTTCATCGAACAAACGGCAATATCAGGTCAAAATTTTTTACACCCGAGCTTTTACACCCAAGAAGGTGAACGTGATGAACATACGTGCTGAAAATGAACATGCTAGCACTGTTATTGTGACTATGTGAGCATTGTGACTCAAGCATTTAGCCCAAAGCCCAGCCGTGCCAAAGTACTGCAGAGCTGCTGGTGACTTACTATTTTTATTTTTTTACTGTTTGTACTCGTTCTTTCCGGTTCTTTAAGTGGGTTATATAACTCTTGTGCAAAAACATGAAAGTTGAGGGTACAGCATCCGGGTTTACTAGTAATTACTCTGAACGCTCTACGCGTGTGTTAAGCTCTACAGTGGCCATGTTTTCATAAACAGCTTCAAATCCGGTTTGCTTCTGTCTTCTTGTTGTTGTCAGCTATTAATTCAACTATTAAACTGTTAGCTGACATGTCAAACACTGGCTGGATGTAGGGAAATGAGAGATATACTGACTGCATATGTATACTTTGCACATTTCATTCTCTCAGGGCTTTGATTCGGGATGAAGAAACATGACTCATCATTCGCTGAGTTGTACTTCCCCACACATGTGTCAGTTTATAACAGTTTATAAATAAATGTTCACATTTAACTGAGTTAGCATTTCATGCGAGTTTCTTATTTCAAACAAATCACCAATAGGAAAGAGAGGAAAGATTAAAGTCAAGAGGGAGTGAATTGAGCTTTTTCTTTTTCATAGAATCATGTTATTTCATCTCATTTTAGTTTGTTTGTTTTTGTCTTGTGAAAGTTCCTACCTCTTTAGGCTTCTAAAATCCTTCAAATTAATTACTCTGAGAAGAAGAAAAAAACGTATTTGGTTGAACTGTTCACAAGTAATGCCGACATTAAAATGTTTAATGGTCACAATATTGCTTCATTTTTACGGGGTTAATAAAATCTATGGGTCACACGCTAAAAAATAAAAATAAAAATGTGGAACCTCTGCAACAAGTGGGTATCTGGATAATCTGATTTGTTTCTGCATGAAACTGAATGAGAAAAATACTTATCATGACCTCTCTGGAAAAGTTGCATATCGGTAATTCAGTAAAGGGACAATAATTACCCCCAAAGACTGTCAGTGCCACGATTCCTCTCCCAAACTAACTCACGAATCTGGTCTGAATGTTGGCTTTTGGCTTTACTGTGATGTTGGCCCAGCAGCAGCAGGAGCAAGAGGAGGAGGGATTACCAAACCCACCATGTGTGTTGATTCGGCCATCTGTTGCCTTTGTTTCCGTCACATGCTCGAGGAGGACGCTGTAATCCTCTGCACCGCGTAGGTCAAGTCCATGTCACTCCAGTCAATCCACGAGTGAGACAACAATCCTGTCTGGTCATCCGTGAAAGTGATAGCGACGGCACATTCTTAATTCAAACATCCCTGTCCACGGCTTTACATACAGACCGCATATTTCAGGGAGGCTTACTTACAAATGACGGGGGGAAATTTGAGGTTTAAAACTCGGGAGTCTTGACACGTTTGAAAAAGTTAATGCGTTAATGCATGTCTGCGTTTACCAGTTTGACGCAGACAGCTGTGTTGCTGCTGGAAACTAAGCACATTTGCTGCTGTGCTCTGCAGCTCAGACTGATTTGTCATTAAAGGAAACAAATGAGGACTCTGGGTACGTCGTGTCCTCTGAGGTATCCTGTCGAGGGGATAGAGGCGCACTTTTCCTCCCCAGGCTATGCAGACATGAAACTGCTCCTTTTGCTCACTCTGCATCTTATTTTTTATTTTTTTATTTTATAGACATCTGCTGGCACTTTGGGCCATAACGCTTTTACCATGTGGCCCTGCAGCAGCACTGCAGACCTGAAAGAAACTCTCCCGTTTCCCTTTAGATGAGCCAGGTGAGTTGCTTTGGAAGTTTAGAGCATGAGAAATGAAGAATGTGTTTAGTAATGAAAAAGTAACTTAGAACATGACACCCGAGCATGACCAGACCAGTAGCAACAGGACAACAGGAGGGTTCTTTTTTAATGATACAACAATTTTTGCACCACGCTGGAACCGTTTCAGCAACTGTTCCCTTCTTGAAAAAGAGGTAGTTAGATCATCCAGGCTTCAGCTGTGTCTGATGGAAAAAGCCTAAAAGGAGGCAAAGTTTACCGGTTTTCATCTCCCCCGCCTCCTTCGCTCACACAAATTGGGTTGCTGCGGAGAAGTGCACTGTTAGCATTACTTTGGCAATGGTTTTGGAACTTTTTCCGAGGTGTCATTTTACTGCCATTGAGGCCTTTTATTTTTTTAACTTCACTAATCCTCTGTGGTGTACATCATAGAAGTGTATGGCAGACCAATTTAATTAGTCAGTTAAAATACAGTTTAAATCTGCTTTCACCACTCTGAGTATCGTGGTGATTTACTCTTTAAATTTAGATTTTCACTCCTCTGTCAGTCTTGGGTTTCTAAGTGAACTTGATGACGCCTCGTCCTGCTGGCACGTATCATGAAGGTGACATCACCCCGCCGCTTCAGATGCATACCACAACCTGAGAGAGCCGACACATTACCGTCAGACCCAGGCATTGGGTTCAAATAGAAACATCTGGAGATTTAATTTTGTTTTCTTTCGTTTTGTAAGTTGAAAAGATTGGAAGATCTGTAACGTACACTGATACAAAGCAGTGGAGCAACTGTGATCCTTGAGCATCACTGTCACGTCAACGCGACAGAGGAGCTGTTACTGTAAAGGTACCAAACAGAATCATTAAGACACGGGTCAGGTTTAAAACAGAAGAGGGAGCTCAATATTATTAAGATCTATGCCAACGCACCTCATTCCCTTTAACAACAGCGCTGTTGATTTGAGCTGTACAAGTGAAATGTTTGCTTCCGAAACATCTGGAACCGATTAAAAGAGGGAAAGGGGGGGGGGGTTTCTCTTTAACATATTGTACTCAGCTACAGTTTGGCATTCATCAGCTGACTGTCTCCAAGAATTAACCCAGCTGGAAAGCCTCGCTCATATAAGGAAACTTTCAATAAAATGTTCTGGGACTAAAAGTTAATATGAGTCTGGTCTCCTTTAGATCCATACAGCTAAAGAACAGGCATTGCGGCTTTTGGACGATGGGGACTCACACATGCTGCCTCGCAAGTTTAACCCAAAACTTTTACATTTTCTATGTTCCTCGGTGGCCGTGTTGTCGTGTATCTCTCGCATTAGTCCAAATCTGAAGAGATTGTTCAAATCGGTCAAGCTGTTTGGCAGAAAAGTCTGTTTTTCTTACACTATATATTTAGTCTTTGGGCACGAGACTGCTTTTTTTCCTACATATTTCATGATATTTTACAAAAGAAAATAGTAGTCCCAAGTGCCCAAAAGGCAAAAATATAGTATGATAAGAAAATGGCTGTATGTCAGAAACTACTAGGAGCACAATCAAGTATTTGGTATCTATGAATTCATAACAAGTTGAATATCAAAGATAGGTACACGTAGGCATTGTAAAAAAAAATATTTCAAATGCAAGACATTTAATAAACATAATGTAAGGGTTTTTCCTGCAAAGTTGTACTGTAAGACACTGTCCGTACCCAGACTTAACACCAAACAGAACAAATGTTGTTGCGTTTTTCTTCCTAAATATAGTCTTTGGGCATAAATGGGTCAGAATAAATATGAAACAAGACTGAGAGTCCACAGCCATGCTACTACTCTGTGAGGGTGCACTTAAGGGTTCGCAAAAGTTTGCAGAATTCATCATTTAGCTGAAGCAAAATTTCACAAAAAACCCCTCCAGTAGTTGTCTAGACATTTCACTCTAAACCCTGAAGCTTTCCGGTCACACTGTGGGAAAAGTCCAGGGATGACGAACGTCAGTAGGCTTCAGCTTGTGGGGAATATAAACATCTTTACAACATTTCATGACAATCCATCCATTAGTTGTCGAGATATTTCAGTCTGAACCGACCATCTGACAGACCAATGCCAGCCACAGCGTTACCATGGATAAAAACACAGTAACGCATGCTTCCTGGTACAGATAATAGACCTACCAGATTGCCTGCTGCAACACAAACTTTGAATTTGATGTGACGAACTGTGCTCCGTTCAGACTTCGAGCAAAGATGTGCGCATATGTCTTTGGGTCTCGTTTATTTTTGGACAAATGTGACCGTGTCAGTGTGTTTACACGTGCACGGAAATATGGATAACAGTCCTTGTTTGGGTTACATTCAGGACAAACTGTTTGTGTGTGTCATCACATCCTGCTCACAAATATCCCGATGTGCTTAGTGCGGGTAGATAAAAACTGTAAGAGGATGACAACTACGATACCTTGGATGCACGTTTCAGTGTCCCAGTTTTCATCGGTGTTTCCTTGGCAAATTGTTTGTTCGTTTACACTTGAGAGAGCAGATATATGGGTTACTGTGAATAAAATATGATCGCTCACATGTTCCAACAATAAAACAGAATACTTGAGTAGTCTGGATATAATATTCCGCATGGAAACAAACTCACAGTATTGCTGTACAAATCCACAAAGAAGAGAAAGACAGTCGGCGATCAGCCTCATTACTTTTATTAACATTTTTAGGTCCCCTTCCCTTAAATCAAGTGACACATTACTTACGGAAAATCACCATCTGTTATTTCAGAGACTGGAACTAAAGCATGGAGTTCCTGCAACTCAGCCGGTCTCCCATGCGCGTTGACAACAGTCAGTCACCTGTGTGAAATGCCTGCCGTTTAACTTATCATGCAGCTTTGGAACATGAGAGAAAAGTGTCATTATGAGCCCTGATTGGGGCTCCAAACACTTCTTTGGATGGTTTTTCACTCTTTCTTTTGCACCTTGCATGTCTTTCTTTTGCCCAAAAAATCTGTCTTTGCCTTCGGTGTCCTTTATAGTTTCTTCGTGGAATGTTTCTTTTTTTTTTTTTTTTCTTCATTTTTTCCTAATTCTCTCTTCACATTTTCCTCACTGCAGAACAGATTCAATTACAAAACCAGAGAGCACATTCAATTTCACCACACAGAGTAAAAAAAGTCTAAAAAAATGTCTGACTTCTTTGGTCTCGGAGAAACTGCGATGAGTGCAATTGCGGACAGAAATGAAATTAAAATGCTGAAGTACAAAAAAGCAAAAAGCTCGTTCAAAAATAGACATAAACAACACCACATTGAAACAGCAAAGAGTTAAAGGCTGCAGATGTGGACTGAACAGTACCAGTAACTGAGACACTGATATCTGAGTCATGTGTTTACTGAGATATCTGCACTGACTCGGCACTTCTTTGTTATGGGAGAACCATAATAGGGCTCGAACCTCAAATTCTGAAACTTGCATACACCAAGCAGAGATGTGAAGAAATCATTTTTCCTTTCACATTTCATCCATACCCAAACATACCACTGATAGATCAAACCCTCTTCCATAAAAAATTAGGAATAAAGACTGGAAATTGCTTAAGGAGAAGCGTGTCTAGCTCCCAAAAACATTCCCCACACTTCTTGAGGTAATGCAACGCAGACTGCACATTAACCTCTAAGGTTAGCGCGACGCTAACGTCTGGTCAACCGCAAGTTAAATTGAGTTTTCTCTTGTTTAACGGGATGAGTAATGTTACTGGAGCAACTTTTATTTAGTAATAAACACTCGTTCAAACAGTGAAGAGTGGGGCTCGAATCCTAACAGTCACTTAAATCTCATTCAGTGTGGAACAATAAGTAAACTAAACATGAAAAGTGACAGCAGCAGAAAGAAGAGCATTGATATATGTGTTATTATTAAAGCAATAGTTCGACATTTTGGGTAATACGTGTAGTCGCTTTTCTTGCGGTGAGTGAGATGAGAAGAGTGATCCCACTCTCCTGTCTGCAGGATAATGTAAGACTCTTGTCAGCAGCTGGTTAGCTTAGCTTAGCACAAAGACTGGAAACAGGGGGAAACAGCTAGCCTGGCTTTGTCACAGGTAACTAAATCTGCGTAGCAGAAAGTCTAAAGCTCACTGATTAACGTGTCATATTTCACTTGTTAAAGCCATACAAAACCCCATTGACAAATTGTGGTTTTACAGGCGGCTGCCCAACATAAAACCACAAATTGACGATTTGTTTTTTGTACGAATTAAACAAATAAAATATAACTCATTTTGATTAGTGAGTATAAGACAAGCTTTGGACAGAGCCAGGCTTGCTTACATATTCAGTTTCGTTAAAGTTACAATCTCGAACATCTCCTGTTTCGTTCTCTTAAGCACCTAAGGCGATAGGCAGTAATTGCAGGTGTGTTTTTGGATCTGTACTTTCTAAAGTTTCGTCTGTAATCTTGTCTTTGTTTGTTCGGCCATAGTAAGCGTTTACCTGCATGTTACCTCATTAAAAGACATTCATTTAAACTTTGAGATTACTTTAAATTAGTATGGGTAGAGATAATCTGATATAATGTGGTTTTATTATTTGTACATTAAATGTTTTAAAATACGTATGAACATTAATTCGTACAGTCCCCCCCCCCCAAATAAAATTAAAGAAAAAAACTCTGGTAACAATTTCTCTGGAAAGAATTTGGTCTAAATGATATATAATAAGCATTGAAATGTCAAGTTGTTTTGCCTCATACTTCCAGTTAATTCCCTTCAACCTTTCATACTGGTTGGCTCGACAAACCTGCTGCTACATATAAAACATTTTGTTTGACACTGTGGAAAAGGGAATTGATCAGCACAGTAGTTGAATCATTTCACTCTCTCGCCCACGCAGAAACACACACCCCACTTGCACCACGACCCACTAGTGTATAAAAATATGTGCAACTCATTCGAAATAATTTCCCCTATAAGACAAATGGCCCATTTACAAAATATTCCATCAGAATGCCCTCAGATCCTTCAAGGCACTTGCTGCATTAAAATCGTAAGAAAATGACAATCACTACTAAACTGAATTACATATCAGTAAGTCTTCCACATGGTGCAAAGTTAAGACAGACATTTGTGACATGTACTAAGACATGCCAGAGAAACTTATATGTATTTCAAAGCAGTGAACATCTGAGCAAGATGAGCACACAACAAGATGAAGGTGAAATTCCACTTTAGCATGCAGTGCACTTGTTGAACCGGAAATCTTTCCATGGTCAGTGACTTCAATAAAATCCTAACATTAAAGAAAACCTGGAATGTTTATCGGGTGTTGGTAAATGAACCAGATTATTGTGGGTTTTTTCTTTTAGAAATGTACATGTTGGAGGCAACTTGAATCAATCCGCGGAGAAACCAAAGTGCATGATGTTGGAGAGAAGGGGACAATTTCAAAACAAAACCCGTTTCATGGTGTTACACTATAGAACAATCAACTATAGATTCGCTATGAATCTGAAACCTATAATCTTATTTTAATGTTACAAACACCTTAAATTATGTAAAATAAACAATATGCTGTGACGTTTCCTATTTGATGTGTATTTCAGAAATAACAAAAAAGGGGTACAGTAGGTCTCGGAAAAAATGTGACTTTGAATCTGTCAAAGTGAAGGACTGGCTTTGTACATCTTTCCAGTAACTATTGCATAATTTATCTGCAAGTCTTTTCAAACCGAACCAAACACCCACGCAAAACGCCTTGATAAAAGAGTCATGACTTGGAATTTATTTTCCTTTTCTGCTCTGCTTTTTTGGCATCTTGAACTGGGCAGCAGTTTGGTGTATCTACAGACAGTCGTACATTCGCAGCGTGCGCTCCAGTTGCTGGACAACACGCTGGTAAAAGGCTATCTGCTCCGTGAGGTAGGCCTGCATCATGTCTTTGAAGTCCACCTCTCGCTGATGATGGAAGTGGCTCATCTCTGCCTGCAGGGCAAAGCCAACCGTCCGGCAGCGTTTCCTAATGCCGTCGGCCTCGTCCTGGTCCATCTTCCCTTCATCACTCATCCGCTGGCTCTCCTTCACCTTGGCAAAGGCACCTGTGTTAAAACAAAAAGTGACAAACACAAAATGTTGGTGTCATTATTGGTAAACTGTTATTGCACAAACAGTAGGCTGGTTAAAAGCCATCCAAAGGTAAGTGGTATGTGGCAGATAGTTTGGGTTTTACAGTACTTGTCCATTTTTTTAGATATCCATCTCTGAGGCTTCAGCCTCCATCCAAATACAAATATGTTATCTCATAGAGGTATCTAGCCTTGCAGGTAGTTTGGGTTTCATTTCTTATGGTCGCTAAGAAAACTGCAGAAAGTGCAGGGGATTACACAGAGTACAGAGACACAGGGCACTGTGCAATCATCAGGGAGCTGATGATTGCGGCTGCAGGATATTGGGAAAAAAATGATATTGCGACATGAAAAAATACGGGGATTTTCCCCAGATGACGACAGAGTACTTTTGGTCAACATCTTCCTTTCTGTTGCCAAAAACATTTGCATACAAACGGACGTTGCATTTCTTTTTGCAAACAAATCTTGGTTTCGGTCGGGCTGACCTTTTAAAGTCACCATCAACTATAAACACACTATTTCCAGATGACGTAAGAACTCCAAATAAGGTGTTAGCGATGGTAAGCTCATTGACAGAGTCAATGAAAAGCTGTAAAATGTGCTTCTGATGAAAGTAGAAACCTAAAAACCCTATACCAAAAGTTGTAATAAAAGATAAGCATAGTTAAAAACTCATTTGTATTGCTCTTTGGGCTTTGTGTGGGTCTGTATTACTTAACGTTGTGCTATATGAAAACAACTGCTACAGTAATGTTATACCAATATCTTCTCCATGGCTCTCAGCAGTAGAGACCAACATTGTAACTGTTCCCATTAACTACTGTGAAGCTGTACACTTTATAGGTAGAGCAGGAAACACACCACACAATTACTTTTTGTTTCATTGCATACCAAACGTCTAGTTTCAATATGATGCAGAGAAAAGTTGTAACCACATTTGCCCAGACTGAACATGACGTCAATTTCCAAGTAAAGAACATGGCAGCATAATGGCATGTCGCCACGCTGCATATCCCACCAGATTAGGGAGTCTGTCTCAGTCTCATACGAGCTGAGCTGGATACCAGGAAGAACACTGCTTTTAGTCATGTAGATAAGCTAGCTCGCAGGACTGGTTTGAAAAAGCTAGTTGTTATTGCCTTTAATGTATTCGCTGCAGTGTACAGATTTTATCCATTAACTTTATCTGTGAGTTCATGCCGCCCTGGATTTTGTATGGAATTCCTGGCAGAAGTCTGGGAAAGCATGAACAGCACTTCAAATCTGTTCCAGCAACGAGGCGTGTGGACTACAGTCTGTGGCGTTGACCTACATTCATGTATTCTGTTTTCCACATGAGAGGAGAATCAGAACCAGAGAGCATGTCTGTGGGACATAAAGGAAAGGCGCTCATGGTTGCGTGTGCAGCGGGGAATAATGGGGGGTTGAATCAACGTTTTTTTTGGATCAGCTAATGCAAAATCTCATCACAAAGAAAGCTTGATGCGCTCTTCCTTGCAGCTAAATCTGCTCTCTAAATTGATGCGAAAATATGCTATTCAAGCTGCAAAATACAAGCGACTAAAAGAAAAACTGACCAAATAATAAGCAGAGCTGGGTACTTTTCCTAGTATTCCTAAAAAACAATCCCTCTCTCCCACTATAGGCTTTCTGCCTCTTTTCACTGAGTTAACAAATGCTCCATGATACATGGCCAGTCGTCTGGAAAGTCACCAGGTTTGTTTATCTTGCCCAACCAGACTGGCTACCGCATGTTTTATGGCTGTGGTGGCCAAAGAGAGAATTGAACTATGTGACAGCTTCATGGGTCTGCGCTGGGTAGATATTAGTACCCTGCAGGGGATTAAGAATGAGTGAGAGGTGCAGAAAGAAAAGAAAAGGACAACAGTGGGAGCTAAAAACACAAATAGGGCTTTCTAGCAGGGTTTCTGCAAGTTAAAATGAGGTCTTTTTAAAACCACAAAGTGCATATTTAATCCCCATTTCATGATCATACCTGCCAAAGTATTAAAGTATTACTGAAAACCAGGAGGACAATATGCTCGAGAATTATTTGTTGTTATATCACCTTTTCTTAAGTACTTCCCAGCAGCACATAAAAGTACACCCTAATGATATAATGAATTAAATCAATGCAACCTGGACTTGCAAAAGTGGCATTAAAAACAAATGGATGGATTAACCAATTTAAAAATAATGAATACATTTAAGTTCATAAGTTCAACATTTTTGCTAAAATCAACACTTGCCTATTATGACACGATTAGCTTTCTAGCTAGCTGGCCGTAGTAACAGTGTTTGCTGTGGGCCTGATGACGCCGACTGCAACTATCCCACTTTTAGTTTGTGTCACATCTCCCAACAGCCTACGATTGTGTCCAACAACATGCTATAATTAACATTGCTGCCTATGCCTATGATATTTAAGGATTTTGCAAACACTTTTTAAAACCTGCAGATACCCCGTCCAGTTTGATTTAAGTCATATTAGCATGTGTGTGTATGAGACGGAGAGAAACAGAATGAGGGCCATCGAGATTAATTACGGCCACAACCCTCTGGGGAACTGAACTCCCCCCCATTCCCACAGCCCGAGGTCACTGCGGGATGAATTCAGGAAGTTCAGCACTTCTTCTCCACATCTTCATCTATCTTCTGTGCATTTGACACAAACATGAACCTGGGAACTGAAGTCCCTCTTTAAGATATTTGTATTTGGTTTACAGTGTGTGTCACTTGTGTATTTATGTATAAGTGCGGTGGACATTTCCCAATTCCCGATGGCTGAGGTCCTTTTAAGCAAAGCACACGTTATTTTCTGCAGATTCTGCGGCCTGAAGATCCAAAACATCGGCACAAAACATTTTTAAGAGAAGTGTGTCTAATTTAAACTCATTCTCAGCTGGGACCCATGGTTTCCAGTCACAGCTAATTAAATCATTCTTCCTGTTTAATACTAAAGTGGTCATTAAACTGGAGTGGAGCCTTTTCGTTGAGGCTTGTTTGTATAAGTCAGCTGCCTCCTGTAATGTGTGTGTAACCAATCAACCTAACATAACACGGGCTGATAGGTGGTGTGCTAGGATCAACTTTTTTGACAAGAGATTTTATTGTAATGGGTTTCTTGCTCTATGTAGCATGACTTGACTCACACATTAGCCAGGAAGCTAAAAAAAAATAAATCCAATGTAGCTCTTGCAGTATTATAGCCCATGTTTGTGCTGTGAAAAGTTCCTAAAAAGAAAAGAACTTGTCCTTGTTGGTACATGTCAAGTCCATTGATGATAATGATATGTTTTCTAACATTTCTCTTAGGGGAATTAGGGGAAAGCATATATATTAATTCAGCTTGAAACTGTCATGATGTTCCTCAAAACCATTAATTAAATAGAAATCTCTTTTTATTGATGTCTGCAAAAGTTCTGTCAACTATATTATTAAAAGAACATCCGCCCTGCAACTAAAAAACAGGTTGTCCCAAAACCATGTGACCAGCAGGATGGATCTCAGTGGTGGCCATTTTAAATACATTCTGGTAAGTGTCCTCTCGCTTTTTCAAAATATTTTTAGGTTGTTATAGTGCATTGTCAAGGAGCATATCAATTGACCGTCAACTATGTTGAGTACATTGTTATGGTTTACAAATCATTTATGATTCTGATTTAAATATATTCTGTGATTTAACATTATATTACATGTTGTTAGCCAGGCAAGGCCTACCATTGAAATGGGCAAAAATAGAGAAATTGTCAACTATGTTACCTGTCAAGTTACCCAGAGTAGAGCCAACACATAACATAGTTGATGTGACCATACTGGGATCACTGGGTAAATATCCTTTCTCTTAAAATATAAAAAAAAGTTGTTAATATTTTAGCTTTGCAATAGTGGATATATTACAATGAAGGAATATTTTAACTTAAACCACTGATTTATTGAGAAAGCGCTTTACTTTTGTACTTTTGTTGTTTATGTGAAATGTACCACTAATTATAGAATGACTCATAACCTCTTTTTCCAAAAGTGATTATATTCCCAAAACTAAGACATATTGTATTTTCCCTTTTTAGTATGAAAAACATATCTTATTTCTTTACAATCCTCTTGAAGTGTGTGTGTGTGTGTGTGTGTGTGTGTGTGTGTGTGTGTGTGTGTGTG
>CALSCE010009442.1:4312191-4354532 GCA_943593645.1 Bovichtus variegatus | reverse complement strand
GTGTGTGTGTGTGTGTGTGTGTGTGTGTGTGTGTGTGTGTGTGTGTGAAGAAGAAGAAAAAAAAAAACACAAAACCTCCATTTTTCCTTTGAACTGGGTTAAATCTCTGTTTTCAAAATAAAAGTAGGAAATATTTGGCAGGGAATGACAAGACACTTTCAAATCCAAGATAATGTGCTATTGTTTGGTGAACAAAGAAATAGCCATTACTTATGTAGGCCTACATTAAAATACTAGAATACAGTCAAGTTAAAATACTGTAAGTCTGAAACCCTTAAACTGCTTTAATGTCCAAATACTGACAAGAAAACATGATGTAGTATTTGGATTGTGTAATCAGAATGACTCTCAGTACTCTCTGTGCTGTAAAATAAATTAATCTGCGTACTTGGTTCAAAGACTTCAAACACAGGAAGAAACTAATGTTACTGCATTGGATTAGTGGCTGTTCTTCACAATGGAGAGACGAGTAAACAGAAACATTTTTCAACTGAAGACAAATGAGGCTTGTCACCACAAAACACCAACCATTAGTAAAGGGCTGTGAGCGAGTGTGAGATTGTGCGAGTGTGGAGGGGCTGCTGACGTCTGAGTCAAGCACCACAGGGAACTGATGAGTCTCTGTTCTCTGTTAAACCCTCACAAACACTCAATGGAGACAGCAACACCAACAAAAATAAAAAAAAGACTTCTTACTGAAACATATTGATGCAAAAAAGAATGTTTTCTTTGCTCATGTCACACCAGAAAGTGGCAAAATATCTGTCTCTGTGAAATAGCTGCTCGCTTGCTGACATAGAGAACTTGTCGTGTTAGCCGGTGAGCTAAAAACATGCTAGCGCTTCTCAGTCGCAACAGCTCTCTCGCCTTCTGTTTTCCACTCAGCTTTATACAACATTTCATTCAATAATAAGTTATTAAAGAGGGAAAAACGTAGCTATTTTCTTCTCTGAATTGTACCAAATGTAATTCAATCAGTCATTGAAGAGGGGGGAAGCAGCTTAGCTGGGAGAGCTAGCTAGCTGACACAAATTTCCTGTGTAAAAGTTCCTCAAGTTGAACTACATATATTAGTATTAGTATATATTACTACAGATATTTACATACTTACATCTACCCCGTGGTGAAATTACTGATTGTGGTGATTCCATTCAAATTGATTGATATTACTGCAACATTTAGCAATTTGAAATGCTTGTATGACTGAGAATAGCGAAGGTAAATATTGACATTTGATAGGACAGGAGAGGAAAGTGGAAAAGGAAGGGAAGGGAAAAGACAGTAGCCAACGAGAGACGTGCAGAGGAGCTGAACATTTGGAAATAGAGAGGAAACGAAAGCTTTAGAAGAGAAGAGAAGAAGACAAACACAGGACACAACTTCAAGAATGCACGACAGGGTCAGAAGGACTCTGCAATATCTGCTAGTGTTTAATGTTGGCCTTTAAAAGCCTTGGAGGATACACAAACATGAGAAAACCCACTGCTGAGTAAGCTAACAGTAATAGTGTTTACACCAGCCAATCAGATACAGATAAAAACAAAGCTGGAGTTTATGTCCCAAGCTGGAATGTGCTTCCAACCGATTGTAGCCATCTCAAATATCCTTTGTCAATTTATCTTTGGGGCCAATTTGCTACAGGACACTGAAATAAATAATTCCAATTCTTTGATTTTTTTTTTTTTTATATATTACTTCAGGGATGAGGAATGTTAAAAACAGAACCACCCACTCTGGCCTGAAAGGGGAATTAGTGACCAGAAATGCTTAATCTGTGATCGGCAACTTCCTCTGCACGCTCAATATTACTTTGTGCACATCATCTACTTTTTTGACCGTGACTGCAAATGCGCTCACATAAATAAGACATGAAGCTTCCAATAGCTCCGATTGAAGTCCTTAATTGAATCCATGCAAAGCCACAGATGTTCTGTTTTTAATATGCACAGAGAATTCGATAAAAAACTACAAATACTTCACTCCCATACAGATGGTGTTATAAATCCAGGCTCATGTCAGACATGTTCCCTTCAAGATGTATGTTTATTAAGAGGGATACGCTCAGCTCTGATCATGAAGGGAAATACAACACATCACCACTGCTAATAGTCCCTTGTTTATCTCACAACATACCTCTGAAAAGGGATTTATTTCATCCCTTTTCAGCTCAGGTTTCATACATTTGTATTTTTAAAAAAAAGGGTACACAGTGTACACAGTGTCACAGTGAAATCAAAAGTTGGACTGGACATGGATATGGAAACAGGAGGAAATATGGGATTTCCAGCTGCCATGAGTTTTGTAGGCTTTTCAAACCCAGCCAGCATCACAAAGTTCAGACATTAAAACAAATATGTTATGTCATCACACATCGAGTAGAAGAAATGTGCCAACATTAACTGTGACATCATAATTCCTTTGAACAACTTATCATTATGACTTTAAACTTTGTGAGACAAGTATGATGTCCTGAAATCCCTTCAAGTTTTAAGGCTTTCTGGTCTGTTTCTGATTGTGAAATGCAATTAATATATAACAGTTTCCGCCCTTTTGTTAGGGAACATGTATATGATTTCCTCTGCGTGTGCAGTGTAAATTGCGTCTACTGAGAAGGGTCGCAATTACTTCAGAGAGGCAGCAGAAAAAGAAAGAAGTTACTCCTATGATGAAATTCCAGATCAGATTGTTAGTGGAACTTGCCAATCCAATAAATTAATGTGGATATCCAACCTCAACTGACACTTCCTACCAAATTAAATACTTGGTCAAATGTCAACGGTTTTCATTGTCCTAACTTTTATGATGGTCTTTTTCATTACACACAAAAAAGAGCAGAGAATGCAACAGCTAACAATGCTCTCCTCTGAGCGATGGCGTCTCCATGTCAACCACAAGCATTGTGTCAGCGCTACCATAACTACAGCTCGGTGGTAGACACCCAGAATCTTTCTGACAGTTAAAGCTTCATTCCTGTCAGGGGATGGAAACGATTAGGATACAGATGGGGTAAACACTCCCTTTTCAGCTGAACACTTGTAGCAAGACGGAGACAAAGAAGATGAAGCTTTGGTTTTGGGTGATTTAGCTGCACTGGCCGTACTTAGCTGCACTGAACTGAGCCAGAAAAACAACAAGTCTGTGAGCTAACTGGTGAACGGGTCGCCAAAAAACGTAATTGATCAAAGCATGAGCAGAACGTGACAGATGCCTTCGATTACTTCTATTTTCCATGTATTGCAATGTAATCACTTGGAGACTCAACCTGCAAAAACACTTTTGCTGTTAAAGGGACAGTTAACCCAGAAATCAAAAATACATTATTATCAATCAATTATCAGTCTAGATTGTTTTGCTGTGAGTTGCCAAGTGTTGGAGATGCCTTTTCTCGAACATAATGGAACTAGATGGCACTCGACTTGTGGCGCTCAAAGCACCAAAAAAATACATTTGAAAAACTCAACAGCAATGTCTCTTTTCAGAAATCGTGACCCCGTTACTCGTGAGCAGTTTTGTGTTGGAACTATTTTTTTCCTACGAAACTACACCCGCCAACGAGTGAGCACAAGCCTCTCGTCCATGAGTAGATGCATGCTTTCTTCTTCGCCATGACACACATAGCGGGTGTAGTTCGGTAGAAAGTAAATAGCTCCTACATGAAACTGCTCGCAACACGGGCTGGGTATTATCCTGAGTAACCAGGTTTCTGGAACAAGACATTGCTGTTGAATTTTTCAAATGTATTTTTTGGGCCTAGAAAATCAAAATCAAAATCTGTATTTTATATATATATATATATATATATGTATATGTACATGTAGAATAGCTATAGCACTAGTCTTTTCAATATAAGCCAACTCCTCTCTTACCTAATGCCTTATTCAGTCTAGTGACACTTTACCACAAAATGTGTGAGAGGAGGGAGGGAGGCTGCGGTGGTAAAGACCGAGTTCCAGGAGACATCTGTAATCTCCTTCAGTGTGAAGCAGCAGTGCACTGGGCCAACAGGGACAGGAAAGCAGAAGTATGTGGATAGACAGTGTGAAGACGAGGGCCGAGCCTTTGTCAAGATTTATGAGTAAGCAAACAGGAGACAGAAAAACATTTTCTCTCCATAGTCACCACAGACAGCGATCGGGACTGTAGCCAACAAAACAACATACAATCAATGTACAAAAGGTGCCATAACTGGGCCACCGCACGCTGCTGCTGACAGTGCGTTATTTTCTTGTGTGCTGTACGGAATGTTAATCTGTAACATGTTTGTCAAACAACATAAACACGGCATGAGCTCCTGGTCAGCACTTATAAAAATAAACAATATTGAGTACTGTCCCGATAAAACACATAAAGAAGTTCATGCGTGAAAGCAGGCAAAATCGCAAAAAGTGAAGTTAAGACGACCCCCTGTTGAAGGGGCAAAACTGATGCATGTGGTGTTGTAATGTGTTGCCATATGGAGGACAACTAACCTCTTGTCCTGATTAAAAGTCTGGCTGGCTTGCTGCGTCCCAGGGGAGCTAGCTCATTCTCAAACCGGATAATACTCTGCTCTACTGTGGATCACCGAGGGTTTAATCAAACTATAAGCAATAGTAGTGAATAGTGAAGGGGGAAAGACCACACTTTCTATACTTTAGAACAATCAAAATGTTAAAATTAGTCAAGATAAAAAGGGAACTGGTAAAGTCTGGTGCATTTTATTTTGAAAAATGAACTACAGATTGCCACAGCCCATTTGTCATGCTCTTACTTTGGTTTTAAGCCCCTTATGACCTTGTACTTCAGGATTTTACTGCAATTTTTCTATAATGGCTTTCTCTAGCTAACTCGAAGTTCAATTTAATCATCATTGTTTTTGGTTATCTACAAAGATTTAACAGTAATCGTTGCCTTACTTTCCTGAACATGTCATTCTGGGGACACAGGTGATGCAGAGCTCGAGCTTGTGCACAGCCACCACCTCAGATTTCACCTTACACAACATGTGATCAGATCAGACTGATACCCACACCATGGAGCCGGTTGGTTTCACTCTATTGTCAACCTCTTTTGTCTTTTGTTCAAAGCTTCATGAGGTGGGTTGTCTCAGAAAAGTACCTCAGTTGTTTCCAGGAACAAAATCTACAGAGCATGATATCTGCTTTACCCTCACGAATACCTTACATGTTACAAATTGCTGTTAATGTAAGCTTACTTCCAAAGAATTTAATATTTGAGACCAGAGTGATACCAAGCGGCAACCTCCAGTTCTGAAAAGTGAAGGCTATGCTGAAGTCTTAACCTTGCATTCTCTCTAATATCCAACAGGGGGCGACTACACTGGTTGCAAAGAGAAGCCAAATTGTATAGAAGTCTATGAGAAAATGACCATAATTTCTATACTTCATACTAGTTTCAAGTCTTCTTCATTACATTTCATTACAGCATGATTTTCATTTTGTAAATGATGGCCCCATTTAGATTAAAATAGACGATAAAGCAAGGTCCACTTTATCGTGATTGACATGGTGTTGTGTTGACCTTTGGTCTTACAACTTTAATCCTTTCACAGGGTGTGTTTGCAGTTCATAAAAGATCATTGTAAAAATATGTTGTTCAGCATTCGGTTGTACTTTGCTCGCCCCCTCGTGTCACTTCTGGATTCCAAAAAACAAGATAGCAACAGCCAAAAAGCCCCACTTCAAAACCATAGTCCACAAACCAATGGGTGACGTACTGGTGACTACGTCCACTTCTTATATACAGTCTATGATTGATACCAGACCAGCATAGCTCAGTTTATGATTACGTACAATACTTCAAAAGCGACAGCACGATATATTTGAGAGTCCAGGATTACCAACAAACAAGCAATTGTAACAGGCAGTGCAGTTGTAGCCACGAGTGCTCACATCTGCCTCTCTGAATCCTCAGAGGCCCTTTAATCTATAACAATGAAATGTAATTCATCTTATCGATCAAGATTTTAAATTATTTTCAAATAAGATCAAGGTCTATGGGATTAGTCTTGGCAGAGGTTCAAAGCCCAGCAGAGCACTGTTAGGAGTCCAAGCCTTTGGAACAGACTAGGTTTACTTTATCCTTAATTGAAACCAAGACAGCTGCCCAGACAGATAGTTCTGATATGGGTGTCTTCCGGAGAAAAGAGAAAAGATAAAACACATTTTTTTTAAAGAAGATATCGAAACAGTGACAGGTCGAATTGTAGATTGAGCAAAATAGTTGAGTAAAAGCCATAACTAGACTGAGAAAGTGGGAGAAAGAGATGTATGGAGCACACCCTGACATTTTTCTGACATTACCCGAAACCTTCTCCTCCCTGGATCCGTTTTATCAAGGCCACATGCAGTCCCTGCCCCACACCACATCTCAGAGACAGTTAACATTCCTGCTGTTCACACGCTCACCAGGATCACAGTTAAAAAGAGATCCTATAGAACTCAGTCAGGCAGGAAAGAAGCAACGAGGACCTGAGGAGGAGGAGGAGGAGGAGGAGTGCACCGGAAAAGGTTGACCTCAGTTCTGTGTGTTCTGAGTGTTGCCACAGCTGTATCTGGTTCAGCAGCACACAAGTCACATCAAGGGAAGTTATCTGGAGGGGAAGACTCAGAAGAGTGAAAAGGTCTCTGCCTTCACAAACACACTGCTACACAACCTCCTCAAGTACATTATTTGCTGTCTCTCTGCAAGGCTGGGTACCGTTTTACATGTTTTTAGTGCTGTACAATACCTAAGTTTCGGGTTCAGGTACCAAAATTATGCTTTCTTTAAATACGTTCCTTTGAGGAATAAAAGCATTTAATACAAATCCCCTTATTCATTTAACAAAATAAGCCAAGCTTTTTCTAAACAAAGCCAGATTTATGTATACAATACAAGATATTTGCTTACCTAAAATAGACTTAAGTTCGCAAGAATATGATTTAAATTAGGAACAACTTGATTAAAGACTAAGTAAACAAGACCACCACCTCATTTGTCGAAGTTCCCTACCAAAACAACGACCAAGGGAATGGCAACTTATCTGGCAATTATCAAGGTTCAATACGCAGCCCTTCTCATGGCAAGTATATAGAGAGGCTAGAATGGAGTACAGCAAAAAGTTGCAAAAACAAAAATATGTCCAGCAGTGCATGACGTCAAAAGTATGTTGACAAAATTTGCCACAAGATAACAATGGTAGTTGTCCAATTCCCTCAAGATCTTCAATAATATTAGATGTTACAAACAATCACTCCGTAATTTAATAACCTGGTCATCTTAAAAATAATTCTCCTGATTATCCTTATTATGGTAAAAAACAAAATGAAAGAAATCCTTGGAGTTATTAAAAATGCAAACATTGAGACACCTCTGTATACTTTCTCTCTTTTCCTGTCCTCCTAGTTTGGATAATGTTCCCTGAAAGTGACGCCATGCGACTTCTGATGAACAGTGTGACAATTACAAGCTAATGGTGGTACATACAAAGTGGTAACAGAAGCACAAGTTGTTGTTTTGTGTGTGTGTGTGTCTGTGTGTGTGTGTGTGTGTGTGTGTGTTTCTTCTGAGCTAAACGCTTCATTTTGAAAGACAAAGAAGAACAAGTTATTTCTTCTTTAAAAGGTTTCACAGTGTTGTTTTAAATGGTCAGTTTGCCAAAAGTACAGGGAGACATATTTTTCTACTTACCCCTGGTGGTACGTAGCCAAGCAGATATTTTTCGAATATCGACCTTTGTCGTCCCAATATAATGAGGGTGAATGGAATTTCCTCCGCGATGCTCCGAACATTGAACAATGAACATTTCAGAGCCAGATATCTCAAAACTCTTGGCATGTGAAACCAAAACTATCTGCACCACCATTACAATTACATTCATTTTATTTATTTTGTTGTGATTTGGGGGCACTGACCTTGGTAATATCATTCGGATTGGATTTGTTTTTCAAATTTTTCCGTGGGTGGAGTGACTAAATGTAACAAGCTGAATTGTATCACAAATGTGATAATGTTTGCCAGCTGTTTGAAGGAAGATAATAACATTTACTCCTCACTGGCAGCAGCCCGTTTCCTTCCTCTGTAAGTAACTCCAACAGCTGATACGGTTATTTGTTTGAGAGCTGACACTGAATGCTGATATGTTGGTTTTTTCACTGTCTTGGACCAACATCTAACAGAATCGCAGAATATAAAAGCACTGAGTTTCAGTGCAGACCTGAGCGCAACTAATATTTCACCATGAGTTTTATGAAAATCAGGCGTCACTAACACAATCGAGTATTCAAATCTGGAATGTTACAGATACAGGAAAATGGCATGCTTTATGAGTTTCAGGTTGCTAATTAACCAGCATTATGCTAATACACAGCAGTTTTCCACAATTATAAGCAGTGAATCTCCAACATTAGCTTCGAGCATCTCTTGTCACTGAATACTGACGACTGCAAACAAGCGGAACTACTTCTTGTAAGTTATGCCGTAAAAGAAACATCACCTGGCTCTATTTCTCCACATTGATATGTGATTGCAGGGCCCAGAGTGACCTGTATTATCATCTAAAAAAAATGTGATAACTGAATTTTTTCTGACTTCATAGTAGGGCTGCAACTTGTGTTTATTTTCATTATTGAATAATCAAGAAAAGCAGTAAAATCTCCATACTTGAGAGGCTGAAAACAGCCATTTTTGCATGAAAAATTAATAAAATTGTTAATCAAAAATAGTTGGCAATTCTTTTCTGCTGATCGACTAATCTATAATCGACTTCACAAAAACATTTGCATCTAAAGATGGGTATGTGTTTTGAAATATTAAAAGATCCAAATATTAGTAGTTAGCGTGAGTATCGATATACAGTGTATCTTGACAATACAACCACTGGAGTCGTCTCGGAGAACAGCAAAAGTGAAAAGACCACAGGAATGACTGCTGAGCACGGGTGTCATCAAAATAAAATGAAATAAATAATATGCTCCTGTGATGCTCTACGTTAAATTACATTTCAAACCTACAGAACTAACCAAAGCACGGAGGAAGGCCGACGTCACGGAGGTTAAGACAACCTGATGAAACATCAAGTATCCATGAGCCTCCGGTGTCCTCGTCACATCGTGGCTGTCGGTTGTAATGTTACACTACAACGAAGTTCTTGCCTATTTGTCTCATCAAATTCTAAACAGAGCTAAGAGGAGTCTAAGGTGAGCTTCCGCAATGAAACACACACTTTTGTGATCTCACTAGTTCAAATAAAACGGGATCTCCCTTGGTAAATAGCTTATTATTTTCAGTCTCTATTGTAGACACGCATTGTATGATATCAGTAATATCAAGAGCTTTTGATACAAAAAGAAGTGAAATCTCCTCTCTAAAAAAGTAGCCTCCACCACCTGCTCTTCAAAGACCTGTTTGAGCAGGTTGTCGAACACCATTTGTCAAGAAAGTATTTGTTAAACCGAGAGAATGTGGTACAGTGTGTGTGTGTGTGTGTGTGTGTGTGGGTGGGTGGGGGTCAAGGAAGTGGAGCAGGTGAACTCAGGTGCTACAGGCAAACACTCTGACTCACATTCCTCCCAGACTGAGGATTAAAACGTACTAACACTATGTTTCATACCCGGGCTCAAATGTCATATGTCTGCATGTGTGTGTGTCTGTGATGAGGGGAGATGCTGGAGCCAAACAAAAAAAAAAAACCTGAACCAACCTGTCGTCCGTAACAGAATAAATAGCACAGATTTCGAAGCAAAACGTGATCACAGGCCATCAGCTCAGTTTGTTCCCATTAGCAGACACTTTGCGTATTATTCCGAACTATTACTGAAGCCTGTAGCTGCTGCTTGTCTCAAGTGAAGGATGCTACAGCACTTGTTACAAAGCTGCTATTGCCGGTTGTGCCTGAGTCTTTAGGTTCAGTAATAATGAGCTCGCCCCCCTCTGATAAATTCTAAATGCTGTGACAGGAAGTTATAGTTATCATGTGGCCTGATGGCTGGTAAAAGAATATATTTATATATACCATTATGTGATTTCAAATAACTGTCTTTGGACATTCAGTAAAAACATGAATGGAGCTGCAGGAATTAAAATCAGTTGGGAGGCTGAGGATCGCCATTCATATCTTTTTTTATTTTATTTATGATTTCCCTTTAATGTGGTGAATGCATGAGGACATCAGAGAACTCTCTCGCACGTTGAAACTACTCATCGATGATTTTACCTTTTTGTAGATGAATAATGTCGGGGAAGTTGGCGAGCAGGCCTTGGTACAGCGACAGCTTGTCCAGCATATGGAAGAGGTCATACTTAGGTTGCTCTGCGAACATCTCTCCAATGTTCTCATAGGTGCGGCCAGTATGGGAGATGGCTTTGTTGAGGGCCTCTGAGCTGTTGGGAGGGTCCAGCATGAACGCCTGGCTGATAGATTGGAAAGAATTTCCCAGCCGCTGGAACTCCTTCCTGAACCCACCCAGATGTTTACGCACCAGCTCCGAGGCGACATGTGTGAGCTGCATCACGCTGTCATCCATTTTCTTAGCGAAGGACTTGAAGGTGTCGATCCGCTCCTCTACATCCTGAAGGTCCTGGTGCTCGTTAGGGATCTGGAGGGTCAGCATGAAATGGGCACCCACCATCTCGTCCTTCTCCGCCCGTCTCTTGCCCAGCTTCCACTGCTTGTCATCAGCACACATCAGAAAGTGCTCGAAGCCTTCATACTGGGAGAGGACCGGGTGACTGGTCATGTGGTTCATCCACAGTATCAGTCGCCTCTTACGCTTCTCGATGAAGTCTTCCTCAAATCGCCCCGTGGCCTGCTTCTCGGGCAGGTGAGGCACGGAGATCACAGTGAACTTGTGCAGTAAGCGGTTGTACAGCCAGTCAAAGTGTTTGTAGCGCCGGTAGACGGGACGCCCCGTGTGGCTCGGCGTGACCCGGTACGAGATGTAGGTCTTGATGCCCTTAAACTTTGTCTGTTTTGTTGGGTCTTCAATGGAGCAGGAGAAAGGCTGTGGGCTCTCCTTCCACAGGGGCCCCACGGGCCCCATCTCGATGGTGTACGACTCAGCGATCTTTGCCATCATTGGCACGTCGCCCAACACAAACGCTTCTACCCCCGAGCGGACAAAGCTGGAAAACCTGTTCAAGTTCCTGCCCACCATGCTGCCTTTCCTCGAGCTGGACATGCTGTCCTGCCTCTCCATGTGTGGTTTGGCCCGGTAGTGCACGTTGGGATTGTTGGACAGTGGGCTCTGATGGACATGTCCATTGGCCCCAGGGCTCCTCGGGTGGTCACCATCGTCCACCACCGTAGACCTGTCGTCCCAGTCATCCCAGTCATCGTCATCGTCGTCATAGAAGCTCTGCTGTAAATGCAGAGAGGTGTTTGGGGTTGAGGGGAAATAGGAGGAGTCATTTCCTAAAGATCCTGCCGGGCTTATGGAGCAGTCAGTCACATTGGAGTTTGAGCGAGTGCGAATAATTTCCACGTATGATGCGGGGAAGAGCCCCTTCTCCCCTCGGCTGTTCTCCCCCTGAAACCAGCCGTCCACCGAGTTCTCGTCGAAGATAACCAGTTCCTCATTCTCCTGGATGCTGATCTCCTCTTTGTTTTCACTTTGAAAAGTGTAGATTGCTTTGGCTTTCACAGACATCTTGATACTCCAGCGGGTCCTAAAGCAAAGGAAATCTACATGCACATAGTGCCTAGATGAAATTGATGCTACTGTCCTGATGCATGCTGTGTTGGAAGCATCTGACACTAGCTCACTTTAATATTTAAACTTGTCGCAAATTACATGGCAGCTGTCGGATCAGGTGTGCAACAGCACGGTGGCCTATGAATTATTTAAATGAAATGATATGACACTTGGTAAACACAGGAGAAGTCAACAGTTGCGTAAAACTATTACTTCTATCCGCCAAAAAAAAAAAAAAAAAAGTCTACAATATACCTACTGTGACCACTAGCACCCTCAGCCCATTGAGGCGATCGCTCTATTGTCTTACTATGCTTAAAAGTCTTTAGGCTATAAATGCTCTATAACACATCAACTTCCTCATAACAGATGGACTCTCTTCCTCCTTCTTACATCACAAACACAACAGGTACAAACGCAAAACGGATTTCACCAAAGAGCTCCTCCAAAAAGCGCCGTCGGTAGTTTTAATCCTTTAGAAACTGGACGGCAAACCTCGCGTTGTTCACGCATCAGACACTTGTTTGTCATTACGGATCCTAAAATGATGCTGGATAAAAAAGATCTTGAGGACAAAGTGGCCCGGAGGGATGAGTAATGGCATCCCAGTGCATTGTGAGGCTGCTCCGCATTCCCTCAGACTGAAACTTGCTGTGTTTTCCTTGTAAACAGGTTCCTGCGCATCTTCGCTCGATCCTGTTTTCAAAGAATTTCAAAATAAAAAGCAAAGTCGGAAACCAAACAGTCTCCCTCTACAGAGCATCAACACGCATCACGAGTCAGTGTTGTTTCTTGGGGTTTATTCCTGTGCGCGCTGCAACAAAGTAACTCTTTCCATGACGTTAGGCTCGGACAATTGAAGGCAGCTCCTTTATATTCTTTGTAGAGGAGAAACTGGCTCAACATCGCCCCCGACAGGACAAACACATCATCACCTGCAACACAGATGACAACATCCTCAAGGCTTCAGACGATGAGGATAATTATGATGATTATTATAAGCGCTGGTAGGAGTGGAAGGTCTTCCTACATGTATTTGCACATTATGTCCTTGATAACTTGATTTCTGTTTCGACTGCACCTTGGCCAATAAAACTTGTACTTGCGAGAATACTTGCAAGATTCTCGCTGTTCAGAGTCGTGTCCTCATGATTATTTGCACTTATTGTCGCTTTGGACAAAAGCTTCAGCTAAAGAAACTGTAATATAATGTAATGTAATTTCAAACTGACTGTTTTGTTTAATGAAAGCCACTACAATAATGTTACTTTTAACTTATATAGCCTATATTTCATTCATATTTCTAAACAGATATTGCTCACTTTTTTTATATATATATATTACACCCTTTTATATAAAATCATTCCAAAGTGTTTCACAGGGAAATTAAACTAAGTACGCTACAGCTTTTGAGGTACTTGTACTACTTGAGTGTTTCCGTGTTATGCTACTTTATACATTTCAGAGGCAATAATTGCACTTTTGACTCCACTTCGTTAATTTAACTTCATTTATATCAGTTTTTACAAAGATTATCATTAATATTACATTAATACTGTATGTGTTTATTGCTATTATGGATTCAACTATTCAATGGCATATAAAGTTGAATTAGATCCACCTCTACCCACTTCACTACATTATTTCATTAATAATAATAATAATAATGATCCAACTATCTTATAACTTAACACTGACATGGGCCAGTCCGCGTAATGAGTATTTACTTTTTATACTTTTATACTTTACTTTATATTTTGGTGATAATAATGATCTACTTTAAAGGCAGAGTTGCGTTGTATTGCTACTTTTACTTAATGATCTGAATATTTCTTCCGCTGCAAATATGTATTTATACACAGTGGTGGAATGTAACTAAGTACATTAACTCAACTACTGTACTTAAGTACAGTTTTGAGGTACTTGTACTTTACTTAAATGTTTCCATTTTTTGCTACTCCACTACAATTCAGAGGCAAATAGCCTGTTGTAATTTTTACTCCACTACATTTATTTGGCAACTTAAGATACTAATTACTTTGCAGATTATGATTAATAATTCACAGTAGGCCTATGAGTAACAAATAAATGATGATGTATTATTGTAGTTTAAAATAACATTTGAATGCAGGACTTTCTTTTACTTGTAACAGAATATTTTTTACACTGTAATATTGCTTCTTTTGCTTAAGTAAAGCTCTGAATACTTCTTCCACAACTGCACACACAAAACTATAGACGTAACAAACAAAATATATATTTAGAATAGGATTAGTTCAACTAAACTAGTTTTAAAGAATGACACACATTCACTCTGCAGAAGTTTGCTTTGGAAAACTCCGGGTTAGTTTGCTGTATTTAGTCGGCCAACTAAAGGGGAACGATGACAGCGTGACGTCTCAGCAGCAGCCTCCCTGAATGTCCAAGGTATCCAGAAGCTAATGCTATTATTAATGCTATTATCTGACCAAACATGCTTTGCAGTAGTTACTTTGGGCCTGATAATTATGTGTAGCTATTAGTCAATTAAAGCAGTAACGTAACGGCTGGTCGGCTAACTGTATGCTAGCAGGTTTAGCACGATGCTAGCTGCTAAGATGACTGAGGGGCTAGGTGTAGCAGCGTGTTTTACAAGGATCCCCGCGCTTTTTAAAAATGTTATCACCCGTTTGAAAGGAGGTTTGTCGTCGGGGTTTATTACACATGTGAAGATTACAGTTTTGTGCTTCTAAGGTTCCGATAAACCGACATAGCGTTACACTTTGTCGCATGTTCCTTAGCATCGAAACTAACTAACCACGTGACGCCCTCTATACTTTTCCATGGAGCGTGAACTCCACGTGAGCTGCCAGCGGTTGAGGGTTCAGGCATAATAAGGACATCAATTATACGTGCAGCACATAATGTTGATAATGAGTGTTAAAATGCGTGTGTCACAGTACAATTATATATTAATGATGAAAGGATTAATATCAGAAAATGATCAATCATTTGTTTAAGTAATTCAGGAATCTGCTGATTTTTCTCAGTTTTGTATCATTGTAAGTTGAATAGTTGGGTTTTACAGTATTGGCAAAACAAGTAATCTGAAGGTTTGGGCATTTTATAGACTAGACAAATATGTAAGACAATCATTATTAGACCAGTAATTAAAACAGTCGTTATATGCTCTTCTAATCTATGCATTTAGATCATCTGTATAAAGTACAAAGAAAACTATAATGATCTTTCAAAAAAACAAAATGATAATATTCTGTATCTTTTTACTTTAGTGCAAATAAGCTTTTGGTTTCACAGAAGTTAAAAGGCAGCTGAGAAAAGTCCCTCTTTAAAGCACATTCAATCTGTGAGGAACAGCAACATTAACATGTGTGCCATTATGCAAATGTCGAACACTGATCTGCCATTATATATTGTTCATTTTGCACATCTTTCTAATGGGTCTAGCGCACAAAAGTATTTTCGATTCAGTTCCCAAAGATTATGAATGATTTGTGTGTTCATTGTTCTGCCGTGCATGATATAGTGAAACTTAATTAATCGACTACCTTTCCTTACAATGTGAGACGTTTCCGTAGCCTCTGGGAATTGGATTTACTGTGTCAGAAACAGAGGGGGAAGATAAGTTTATATAACTATGGTTGCATTGATTTTAACAGAGTCCCCATGGATGACCTGACCCAAGCCCTCTCGGCCAGCTTCGCTGTGTCCAAGGAGCCCAACAGCACAGCCGCCCCCCACCCTCGGCTGGCCCAGTACAAGAGCAAGTACAGTGTTCTGGAGCAGAGCGAGCGACGGCGGCGCTTCCTTGAACTACAGAAAAGGTAAACGTCCATATATATCGGTATTTGACCCTGGAGTTTCTTATTGGAAATTCACAATACAGGCACTGTCCCTTCAATCTAGAGTCACTACTCTAAATGAATCTTATTTAAATACTTAAGATAATGGTTTTCTGCCTTTTGTTACTTCCGTAATGCACCATGAACATATTTTTACCACTATTGCTACCAAATAAATGGTGAAAAACGATGCACTAGAGACCTTTTTCAATTCACTTCTGCGTTGTACTGTTTCCAGCTGCGTACTTTGGACTACAGTAAGTAAGTAGTCCGCTACATCCTAGACAGGGTAATGTTTAGTTCTAGAAAGCCCTTTTTTAAAGATGGCTTCCTCCCAGCTTGACATAATTTCTCTACTCAAGAATGCAGGGTGTGCAGATGCACCGGTGTCAGATCTGGCTCTTATTTAAATGCACGTTTTAATGTTTTAAGTGACTACTATTCGTTTTATACAGGTACATTATGCAGATGTTTTCATCTATAAAATAATGCCGCAGGGCACATATCTGATTTGCCTTTTTTTCTTTTCCATCACACATTTCAGTAAAAGGTTGAACTACGTCAACCATGCGCGGCGTCTGGCTGATGGGGACTGGACGGGGGCAGACGGCGATGGAGAGGAGGACATGGAGAAAAAAGAGGAGGGGGAACAGGAGCAAGATGGCCACACAGAGGAAGAGGGGATGGAGATTGAGAGGAGGAAGCTGCCAAAACATTATGCTAACCAGGTCAGTGGTTGATGTGTTATTACCCAGAGATATTAATCTTACTCATGTGTGATTGACTGCACATTAGGTCATGTATGTTTCTGTTGCGTTCTTCATCTTGACCAGCAGAGGGCGCACACGGTTATAGAATGACAGCCCGACAAGCTTATTGAATGGCAACAGATTTGAAAGGATAATTTTTGAATGCAGTGTCGATGATGCTGATTTGCTGTTAACAAAGTTCCTCTTCCTCCTTAGATCATGCTGTCAGAGTGGCTGGTGGATGTGCCATTAGAACTGGACACTGATTGGCTGATGGTGGTCTGTCCTGTGGGGAAAAGATCTCTCATTGTTGCCTCAAAGGTAAAAACCTGTCACTGTGTTTCTATTGTTTCACATAATCTGTCGCTGCAGGAAGAAGATGACTGTTTCAAGGCACCACATTGATAATTCGCCACATATAGAACTACCAATCAAATACAATTTAAGATTCTGCAAGTTGCTTCTTATTAGCCTTTGAACTTGTTTCCATCATCGTCCAGCCCTGATTAAAAGCCTAACCCCTTTCAAAATTTGATTAACATAAACAACAGCAGTCAGGATCTTTTTCTACTTTGGATGCACTGTCACAAGTGTTCTGAATCAATATTCTGAGAGGATTATTGTACTTTGCAGTCCTTGCTTGTAAATTCAACACTGCATTCTTGGTACCGAGGAGAACGAGGTGAGCTGTGTCTGTGAGTAAGATGAGCCAACATTTTCTGAGTAATGTGGGCAGTTAGGAAGAATTTTCCTGAGCCTGTAGCCGAGAAAACAGTAAGCCAGAAGTGATTTCATTATATTACAATAAAGACGTACATATAGCCACTGGCAAATAATTGTTTTGAACACTCAAGAACATATGTTTGCGACATGACTACAAGAATAAAATGCAATGCAAAAAGAAAAAAGGGTTTGGCCTTGACACAGAAGCAGTGTTGACAAAAACCTAAAAACAAGAAGTGCCAAAAGCACATTGTGTCAGACACGCAAGCAACACACCTTCTGTAATGACGGTGGTATTGAGCCACATTGGGTTTAGTCATTTATTTGGAAGTAAGAGAAGTTCTCATCATCTTCACGTAAACATGAATTATGTCATTAGATTATAACACAGAAAAAAAAAAAATGTCATCAGAATAGCGATCTATAGGAAAGGCCCTTGGTGAAAGAAAAAAAAAGGCACATGAATTTGTGTAATATTTTAGCAATTTTCTCCTTCTCTGGGATGCACTCAGCTGACAGACAAAAGGTTTTTGTGTCTTTTCTCAAACTTTAGTAAATATAGCAGTGGTTTCCCAAACCTTAGGTCGTGGAGCATTAGTGGGCCTCACAGCATTTGCAGCTGGGCTGCTAGGAAACTATTTGGTATAAAAGCTGAATAATTATAAAGGTTTATAAAATATTTGTGCTGTCATTTCTTTGAACTTTGCTCACTCTCTGTTCTGCAACTTCCTACATTGAAACTCAATGACATGAATAAAAAAAAAATGAAAAAGCGTTGAGGGAGTTAGAGATTGCTTTAGAGTTCCTTCCAAACATTTAACTTTTATCATGTTGCTCGTGGCCCCCGAACAACCCCACCAACAAAGTTGTGAACAAAATGAAATAAAAAGTCAATCATGCAAAAAAAGATTTGAAACCTCTTTATCTCCAGAAAATGTTGGGAGTTGTACATTGCTGTTATATTGTAAGTTTTTAAAAACAAAAAAAATCCAAATTTGGGAGACAAGTTGAATAAAGGCGCTCACCTGCGCTCCCCCCTAAATAATCACCAAAACTTAAATTATAAGAAGTGAAATTAGCTGATAATTACTGTTTGTTAAAACGCTTTGATGTTTTTTCCAGTTTTACTTTCTTACAACATTGCATGTGTTTTTTTTCTGTGGTAGTGTTAAATGCACAACATTTACCACATATTCTATCAGTTATGCTCATCAATGACTGTCATCTGGTTACTCATTCAGTATTTCAGAACTTGACCTCATTGATGACGAATCTTCGAAACACCGCTCCCTTTACGAAACCGATGGTTTCCGTTGCTTGAGGGCAAACTGAACATGACTTTTTCTCATCTGCTCACTAGTCTTCACATTTATGTGTCAGTTACCCAATGTGACACTTTTATCTTTTTATGTCTCTGAAGTTCCTGTGCGGCTCTCTGGGGACTTTGTGGCACTAATGCTGCCTGGAGTTAGGGGTTTGATGATTGTTGGGACCACAAAATATGTGTAAACTTTCTGTGATCTGCGACCCCATTTTTAGTTCCCAAATATTCTCCTGACCCCAGCAGTTTAAAAACGTCAAGTTGTCTTACGAATTTAAATCACACTTTGCAGTGTTCATGTAGTGAACTCTTTATACAATATACCATCAATTATGATCTATTTAAAATACTGCTGGGCAATAATTCACGAGTAATGTCCTCATACTACAGTGGAATCGTATCGTGGCGATTTTGAGAAATCGACTGATCATTTCAGCTCCTGCGACTGTATGATTATACTGTTAATGTTTTTACTAAGTCATGTTGTTTTTAAATGAATGATTCCAACTAAATTCTAATTTAAAAAACGAACAAAATGAGTTACAGTTTTTGTTTTGCAAACGTGTCCTGTAATGCATAACAGTGCAACACGGTTCATTGCATTGAACATTAGTTTGATCATTTTTGCCAATACGAATATAGATCATATATTTAAAATATATTTTGTTTGTGTGTATTCTTTCAAAAGCATGAGGCACAATGTTATACATAAATAGCCTTTAGAAAATACAGCCAACTAGTAGAAGAAACCAGATTATCCAACTGTTCTGCTCCTTTTGTCCCTTTTTTTTATAACCAATAACCAACCCATGGCACAAGACATTTGAAACTCAGTTGGACAGGTGAATTGACAGAGTATCTGGAGTTGTGGTAGGTTGTCTCTTCCCTTGTGTATCAACTCTGTTAGTTACTTCTCCTTTTTTTCATGAAGGGCTCCACCGCAGCGTACACTAAAAGCGGATACTGTGTGAACCGTTTCCCCTCCCTGCTTCCCGGTGGGAACCGGCACAACTCGGCCATGGGAAAAGGTAGGTGGGCCTGGTGCATGTGGAGCGCAGTGGTAAACTATAGCGGATTACTCGGGCATTTCAGCAACACGCGAAAGGAGAGATTCACCGATTGCAATTTTCTTGGAGGATTTCCATTTTTATTAATTTTTTTATAAGTCTGACCTGCCTACTGACAGGAGTTGTGATTGCGTTATGTTTTCTTAATTCACTTAAGAACTTCCAGTGTGTGTGTGTGTGAGTGTGAGATGTAAACCATGATGCGGCACGTGTGTAAATTTGAAGAGGGGGGGAATCGGAAATATGAAATGCAGCCGATCGATCGGTGCATCCCGCTCGAAGAAAGTGTAACACCAACAGTCTCCCAGTCACCTGTGAGTTCATTTGAGATTATGTTCTCGCTAAAATCTAGTGCAACAACATTGAAAGAACTTCCAGCTATTTTTAAATAGATATTTTAAGGCTTTAAAACTTATTTTTAAAGTCTTAAAGCTACGTAAGTGGAAATAAAAGGGAAAAACTGAATGTTGATCACAGATCTGGATAAAAGACAGAGTGAAGACTTTACATTGTTACAATCACACTTTTGTTTTATGACTTGCGAACAAGGTTTTTTTTTTTTTTGCCGTTTTATGGTTCAATCTTAAAAGTGATTTGAACAACCAGATATATCAGAACTCGTAACTTTTGTGCCACCGGTATCCATCAACAATGCGTTCATATCCCTCTGCAGATACAGTATGTTGAGGTCATTGTGCTTTTGAGGTTGTAAAAACTCTTTTTTTTATTCAGTGAGTAAAAGTTGGGATAATAAGTGTTATAAAAGTGTATTCTGTACATCTGTAAATGTAGCCCCTTTTGTATGTGCCTCACGCAGACTACACAATCCTGGACTGTATTTACAGCGAGGTGGACAGAACGTACTACATCCTGGATGTCATGTGCTGGAGAGGCCACCCGGTGTACGACTGCCCGGTAAGACTGGCTTCTAATCCAGGAATGCTTGTCTAATTGCTTAAGTAGCAAAGTCTGGGCCACAGATGTGCTTTTTTTTTCTTTCTTTCTTTCTTTTTTTGGCACATTGTTCATCTCATTGGCTCTGGATTTGAAAAAGGAGGTTTTTGTTTACAGTACTTGTTTTCTCATCAACAGACCGAGTTCCGTTTCTTCTGGCTCCAGTCCAAAGTCCAGGAGACGGACGACCTATCAGAAATCGCCAAACGCAACCCTGTGAGTAACAGCCATAGAGCCTCCTCAGTTCATGCCCCATTTTGTCCTTCCTAGTACTCTGTATTGTTATTTGAGAAACTGTAACATGTTTATTCAATCTTGTGTTTGTTGTGCTTTATGCCTTTCTGGCCCTTGTTTCCACACATGGGATTTAAGTCCTGAACTTGAACCTCCTCAGGGGAAAATGAGACAAAGGAAAATTTAAATGCAAACTTTCATTACCGTCTTTGGTACTAAGTGTGCACTAAAGTGATTATTTTGGCTTTGAGGAAGCCGGAGTGAACTTTGAGTTCACGTTCCACCTCTTAATCTTCAGAGTTTCAGTGCGGTACAGCTCAGTAGGAGCTAAATCAGGCTTAGACCTTCTAGAGTAGACTCGCTGTTGGAAAGCAATTTTTCGCAATCGACAAGAAGACAAATTGCGTTAGGAACTAACAACGTGGTGCTCTGGTTTTGTTTGGTCCAACAGTTCCGGTTTGTGAGCCTCCAAAGCACAGACTGCACAGCCGAGCAGATTCAGAAAGCCCTGGCTGCTGAGTACAGCTTCAGCGTAAGAAAAGTTCTCTTGTCCTTCAACCATTTTCTGCTAACACCTTACTTCTGCACATTGCAGGTGGTGTTAGGGTCAGATAAATACTGACAATGCTAGGTGTAATGATGTATTTTGGGAGATCATTTATTATCTTTCTGTGAAAACACAAAAACAATCTCATCAGGCTTTGATTAGTTTGATTCTGAATTTCTGGCCGCAGGTGGATGGTCTGCTCTTCTACCACCGGCAGACCCACTACACCCCCGGCAGCACGCCTCTGGTGGGCTGGCTTCGCCCCTACATGGTCACTGACATCCTTGGCATTGAGGTGCCCGTAGGACCCCTCACCACCAAGCCTGAGTATGCCAGCCAGCAGCTGCAGCAGATCCTGGAACACAAGAAACCATCCAGTGAAGTCCGCCCGGCCAACAGAAGTGGAGGCTATGAGTTGGAGTACCTGTCCACACCAAGCCAGGACAGTGAGGACACTCTGAACTTTTTGAATCAAAAGCCAATAAGGGAAGCACACATGGAGGTCTGAGTGGGAGGCTTAACAAGATGCAAATTGCTAACTCAGTGTTTCTGAGTGGTGGCGGCCCACATATGGCTCTTTAGAATGTCTGCTGAATGGTTTTGCAGATCTGACCAATTGCAAAGCATGGCTAATTCTAATCCGGCACTGCTCAGGACGCCCTCAGAGTGCAGATTAGTAGAGCTATGTTGTATATGTGTTTTTTAAATGGCCAAAAACTCTGCCATTTACATGTTGTACCTGTTGCAGATCTCCGAAACAGATTAGTCTTTAGCCACTATAATTACTTAGTCACGGTCTGTTATGCAGATTCCTTTCATATCACCATAGGCAGTCGCATACGATCAAAAAAATAGGAGGAGAGGTTTCTTATGCGAGATATACTTGTAAGTGTAAGATATAAGTGCAGCACGTTGTATGTCACGGTGAAGCGTTTACTGTTACTGATCTCGCATAACAAACATCCGTACTGTTGTCAGTTGTTTGCACACGTTCTACAACTATCAACACTGCTTACCCACCAAAAGATACAGAACTTTTGAGCAGATCATTGGTTTGAGCAACAGAAATGGAGAGTTGCACTTAGTGTTTTGGAAGGTGAGGTGTTGCTGACTGGTCAGACCCTTTTTACAATTTAATGTTAAATTTGCAATTGCTTCGAAGATGTTTTTTAAAGCGTACGTTTCTAAATAAATGTTTTTTTTTATTGGCCTCTGTTCACCGTGCTCCCACTTTTTCTTTTTTAAAGGTCTAATTTCAGAATCGGTTTAATCTTCGAGGAGAGATTTTTCTTATTTGACTTGACACCATGCTCCTTTTAATTTGGACCATTCACAACATTTTATCCATTTTAGGGAACTAACGTGTACATTTATTCAATCAAGTTTGCTAATAAATAGTGGTTCTGTGATAAAGCAAAGACTTTTATATAACATTTTTACCTTTTTAACCTGCTTACATAGATTTACAGTATATAATTCACCTCATTTATTTATATAAATGAAGTTAAGAAAATCCTTTTTGAATTGGATTTCAAAATCCTCTGCAAACCCCTCAGTCTTGACTGTACATGCACTGTCAATATAACTGCAAGTAGCTGATGTTCCAGGATATGGTAAGACGTGACTCATACTTGCTGATACCGGCGCTCATCGTGAGCATCTCTTCCCCTCTGTACTGAGCTTACAGTGCCATTTGCGTAACCGTGAAGAGCTGGGCGGAAATTGTCGACAGGAAAAGACGTGTGAGTGTCTGGCAGGGTCGTGAACTTAAGTTTTCAGCGACCTGTGCCAACACATCCTCTGAGAGAAACACACCTAGTAGTAGTGGTAACTTTAAAGAAACTACCTGTCCAAATCCTTGTAATTCTACCTCTAGCCTCTCTCCACCACTTTGGTCCAGACTGAAATATTTCAACCACCAATGTCTGTTTTCTACAGACATTCATGTTCTACAGAGGATGAAGCCTAAAGACTCTGGTGGACCCCGGACTTTTCCTCAAGCACTACCAGCGCTCAGAGCGTCTGTCCTTCTGAGCTGTTGACAAAGACATTCATGTCCAACCTCAGGATGAATTGTAAGGAAGTTGGTGATAACTTTTGATTTAATTCTAATTAGCAAATGATAACGTGTTAAAGTAAGATGGTGAAAATGAACATTATATACCTGCTTACCATCAACATTTTTAGAAGTTCCAAAGAACAACCTCAAAGAGTCATTAGCTTGGCTGTGAACTTTAAATCTAAATTCTGAGAATTGGCTTAGTTTTGTCATTTGGAGATATATTTTGAGGGTCAATTACAGATAGCAAGACTCCTACATTAAATAATTCACAGCTATCAATGGAGTGTAAAAGTTTGGCTCAACAGTACAGGATTTTGAGTTTGACCCTTTAGAATCGGCCTCTTTCTAGAAACTTCAACATAAATGTCCAAAAAAAAAAAAAAACTCACAGTCAAAAACTGATTGAAGACAAGGCATAGTTATGTTCACCACTTGCAGCTTCACAAGAACAGCATTCACTGCAGCTACAAGACATGTTGTGTCTTGTGTTTGTGCGACTACTCACTTTTTCTACTCTGGGAAAAGAAAAAAAATCTTGTTTTCTCCTTTTCTTGCTCTTCCGATGGTATCGCTTTTGCTCTCGCCACCTACACGGAACATCAGCGAGAAAATAACACGTTTGCCACCCTTCTGTGGGGGATTGTTATATCTCATTCTGGGAAATGTAAGAGATCACTGACTGAAGTGGAGGAAGGTGCACGATGCAGCTGAAGGAACTGAAAACCACAATTACAAGATCTGATCAGGTGATAACTCCTGGAAAGCATTAAACATCACAGACTGATCTGAAGAGTAATAGATCGGTGTTTAGTAGTGGCTGGTTCTTGGGTATCTGCTGTTTTCGTGAGATTTCAGTTCTACCTAAATGTAGACAAAGAAAACATACATACAGTATATGTCAAAACGGTGTTGATGTGGTATTGTGATAAAAATCAGATTTAAGGTTATACTCCAGAAACATAATATGAGCAATGTTTCCACGCACTTTTATAATCTTCTATTGTTTCATTGTGGTCAAAAAGTGCACTTAAAAATTTCTGCGAATGGGGTCGAAAAGTAGTTTGACTTCTCCAGACTTTGAGAACAAGATCTTTGACAAAAAGAATTTCATCAGAGTACAGTCGGATGTTTTTTTCTTTCACATTCAGTCACCACTAAACCTAGAGGCTGTCACAAAGAGCAAAGTCAGGCATGTGGTTACTGCAAGAATTCAGCTATTAGTCAGCAGCACCGATCACTTTCCAGGAACTGTGTACCAGTCAGTACGCAGTAACACTTTTCAGAGCGCGCTGCGTTTCCCACACACGTGTCTAGCGTTGGTTACCGTAGGCTCCTGTCACAAGCCTTCTAGAGAGGCAGATTTGTGTTTTTCCTGCAACTGTCAAACATGTTTAGCCTACGTGGTTGGTCAACACTGCCGGCATTAATGTCTGAAAAAAAAATTGTAAGATTCATATTGATTTTGTGGGTCCACAGCGGGTTGTAGCCAGTTTTTTTTTTTTTTTTATTGAATCCAAATTCCAAAAGGTGGCACTCGAACTTTTAAAGAAATTTGGACTAGACACTTTTTTTTTCTAAATATTTAAAAAGTGATTCAAATAATAATTATAATTATGTCAGTATGGTAAATATAAGCTACAGCCAGCATCGGGTTAGCAGTTTAGCACAAAGATTGAAGTAATGGAACATGGATAGGTAACAAAATCTGCCTACTCTGACCTCTAAAGCACACAAATTAACATTATATTAACATATATTTGTTTTTTTCTGTACTAAGTGTAAACTGTTAAACCACTATATGTTCTGTTTTTATTAATTAGTGAGCTGAAGAGGTGCCAGGCTAGCTGTTTCCAGTCGTTTTGCTAAGCTAAGCTTCCCAGCCGCTGACTGTAGCTCTATATCAGGTGCAGACATGAGACTTTTTCATATCTAACTCTTGGCAAGAAAGTGAATAAGCATACTTCCCAAAATGGCAACAGTACCTTTTACTGTTAAGTTGTATTTTCGGTGCATATTATCTTCCTAAATGCTCGGTTCAAAGCCGCCTTCGCACTGCCGCAATATATTTTTTGGTGCAAAACCAAAACAAATTTAAACGTCTTTAGTCTAACAAAAAAACATCAGAATCAACCTTCACTATGTGTAATTCTGGTCAGTATTGTGTGTGTAACTGGATGTTAATTTGTTTGCCATTAAAGTTTCCAAATCTCAGACACAATACTGAAGACGTGACATCCTCGTCCTCCATAGTAACTACAGTACCTGGCAGGTGGTGGTCTAGTGGTCTAGTGGTTAGGCTTTCAAACACCAGTTTGTGAGTTTATCACCAGGCTGCCACCCTGTGCAAGGCACCTAACCCCAAGTTGCTCCAGGGGACTGTCCCTGTAGTTCTCTGTAAGAGCGTCTGCTAAATTACCTATAATGTGTATGGCTCTTTGTCAACCCAGTACATTTGTGATTCTTATAAAAACCCAGTTAAATGTGATTTTCATGCAGCCTTTGCTCGTTATATGGAGCCAGTCATCTTGGAGTGAACTGATTTTTTTTGGACTCTATATCTCCCTCTCCAGCTTGAACTAACCAGTAAAGCGTGATATTGGACCTTCATCTCTTACATATTTGATGCAGTCAAAGACTTTTCTTTGTCAAGGTCGACATTACGTGGGCAGGGTTAAGAGTTTACCAATCACATTTTCCCAAATGACATGATGTCAGCTAGTTTGACAGGAAGTCTATTGTTGTCCACTCCCTTTTCCCTTTAGTTTTCAAGCCAGACTTTCTCACGGTTTATTATTTACTGTTCGCCTATTGTGGGATTATTTTTTTTTGTGGAAAGAAAATATAAACAGCATGTGAATGTACCTATAACTTCCGACCTTCGCTTACAAAAGCACTTGAAGTCAGAGAAATGAATCGCCTGTCTCAAAAGGCCTTTCCTTCTTCAACTGCAGGTATAACAATATATCTATGATGTGAAGGTTAACGCAGCATTGGGAAATATTACCAAACGTCTCACACACACCCCCTGTTTTGCATTGGATTACTTTTACAACATCATTAAAAACACATCAAGGTATGAATTGAAGGCCATCAATAGTCTTGCAGGAAATGCAATCTCCCAACTGCACTTGAACTAACTTCCCTGTTGAAATATATCAGCAGCATATAATATTTCTATGAAGACCTGCAGTGTGTTTGTGGGTCACATTACAGTGACTATCATACAGTTGGGTATTTTCTGTTTCCTATGATGTCATGCGATTCCTGTAAAGTGTACTGGATCCTAATGTAGCCTGGGGAGGTATGAGTCGAGAGTTTCACTAATTAAATTGCTATTCTTGCAACCAACTATTGCGGAAAAGGGCCTGCTCCTATTATTAGTTATTTCCTCTCACTTTATTTCATGCATTAGTAGCCTAATGTGCAGTGATAGTTTTCAGAGTGCTGTTGTGATGCAGACTAGCTAATGCATATACTGTATGTGCACAAAAACAGTATATAGACTGCATCCCTTCCTCGCGTTTTAAGACGTGAAATTAATTTGTCTAATATGTTTGTCAACAAATGATTGAAAGCATGCTTAACCCTCATTGAAAAGTAAAGTGTAGAATGTGTGAATATGCTATTTTCCAAAAAAAAAAGTCTCCAGTCTCATGTGCATTGGAGGCTTTGAGTTTCTGCATCACACTTGTGTAGCCTAAACTGCTTATTCAACCACAATTGGCTTTCAAACTTGCAGTGATGTCACAAAAGCATGCTTGTAAATGCACTTCTTAAACTGAGTCTTAAAGCAACAGTTCCACATTTTTGGAAATAAGCTTAGGCCTATTTGCTTATGGATGAGGTTGATAACACCGATAAGATTGATTTGCTGATTATGCTTTTCTCTCATTAGTTGTATTTTATCGTTATTGTATTAGGCTATGCTTCATAATCCTATTGCAATTTTTTTGTACTTATGCTTAGACTGTAGGCTACTTTTTAATTGCTGATATTTATTATCTCTTATCTAATTTGTTCCTTATTTTATTCTTTGTAAATATGTTTGTAGATTTTTAATACCAGTTCTGCAATTTCGTGGTGCTTGCATAGTGAAACTAAAGTGTTTCAGTCTCTTGAATCTCTCTAGCTCTTTTATATTTGTCCTTTAAAGTTACAGGAGCAGCAGCCGTTTAGCTTAGCTTTGCTTAGCTTAGCTTAGCATAGCATAGCATAGCATAGCATAGCATAGCATAGCATAGCATAAATACGGAACAGGAATCATATCGATGTGGTTCTGTCCAAAGGCAACAAAATCCGCTTACCAGCACATCTAAAGCTCTTAATATGTTATATCTCTTTTTTTAAATAATGTAATAAAACCGTGTAAAAACAATTCGCTATTTTAGGCGGTTATATGGTGGACTATTTCTCTAGCAGTTGCCAGGCAACCAGAGGAGGCTACAGGAAGTTACTGCTCTCAGCAAACAAACCCCATAAAAAGGCGAACTGTTGTTTCATTACATTATTAAACAAATCAGATACAAAGAAAATCTGAAACAATGAGGTTTAGAAGTGCTTGTAGTCTAATGTTTTGCCTTTGGACGGAGTCAGGCTAAGCTGTTTCCTGTCTACATGCTAAGCTAATCGGCTGTTGACTGTAGCTAATAGGTTAGCTTCAAATGTAACTACGTAGCTAATATAAACAATACAGACAATATTGGAGTCGTTGGAAGCTTCAAACTTTTCCTCAAAGGTAAGACTTAACTCTAAATATAATGTTAAATAACATATTTCTACATATAGTGACAGTGAATCATCAGTCATGTTAATGTTAACATGCGCAGAAGCGGAACATTTGACACATTTTGTGTGGAAGGATTTAACGTTATAGTAGCGTCCAACAAGTCCGTTATTTTTCGTCTTTTTTTTATTTTAATTCATATGCCTATAGCGTATTTGACACCGTCTATAATAGCGTCCTGTGTTTCATAGTCCTCCTCGTCCCTCCCCCAGATGGTATCTGACACTCAAAATGGTAATTTTCCTGTTTGGTTTCCTATTTTTATGAATGAAGGCGGAGGTCATGAGCTTTTGTCATTTTCTGGTGTTAACCACCAGGGGGTAGAGCAACATTCAGAAAGAACAGCCTCAACTCTCTCACTGTTCAGGGCTGTGTGTGTATGTGTGTGTGTCTCCCGCACAACATAAAGGCGACGTTCACGGCTAAAAACTTGCAATTCATGGCATGGAGGAGGCAGCGGGCAGCTGCAGCCCTCTGATCTGTGTAGGGTTAGGTGGTGGTGGAGCAGCAGATCAGGGTCTGAACCCAGTTCTCATCGAGCCGAAGCAAAGCCTCGTCTAGCTGCTCGAGTGTTGTCCTCTTTTTCTTCTCCTCGCTGTCCTCTGTTTCTTCTCCTCGGTGAAATCTGATACAACACCAGCGGGTTTTCTATCTAGTTTGGTACGCAGACTCGGGCTAATTGGCCTGCGTGTTTCGCAGTCAAACAGTATCAAGAGAGAAGAAACATTCAGCTCATACTGCAACGATTCAGATGCCTTCAACTTTGAGCAACAGGGACAACCCCTAAACCCCGTTGTACACGAGGGACAGACACACAGACATCTCCGTCATCTTCCACTTCATGAAAAAGGACGCGTCTCGATAAAAGGTGATCGGAGAACTGACGGGGACTATGGCAGCTACTTTATCGGCGGAGGAAGAACAGGTAGGCCTTAACAGTCTTTATGCTTCTTATTGTCTGTGTTTCGTTGCCATACATGTTCCAGCCTCGGCCCTACCTGGAGGTATTTGCTTGGCCCCATTGCTTGTGCGCACCGCAACGATGGCAGAGCGCAACGGATTTGTTGCGAAATGGTCGTGTATGCGGAGCGGAAATATTGTATCGATTTCTGGCGCTTTATTGCTCTGGTTGCATCACTGTCAGTTCCTCTACAGCGGCTGTGCTGGAGTGTTGCGAAACAGGCCGAGCTCGCCTTTATCAGTCTCCACAGATGTAAAATACTCACTCCGGGTATTTCGAGTTGTTCATTCGTGGGTACACACCGTGATATTACACCGGGGACGGTTTTAGGGGAGAATTGGAAACGCTGTCTGGTTCCACGTTTGGCTAATTCAGGGATGTATAGAGAAGAAACTTGGTTTATATGTCATGCTAGTAATGTGACTTTGATAAACTTACATTCACACATTTAATCCAATTTCAAGGATGGGAAATGCATTTCCTTTTAATGTGTTCTGGTCTTATAAGAGCCTAAATGAGTTTCACCATACTTAATATAATGGGAAATGTGTATGCAAACTTGTGTTTTTAAAAAAAAAAGCTGTAAAAGTATTTTTGACAAGTTTCCATTTTGTTACATCCCTGCATACAAAAATGTTGGCATAAAAACAAAAAGTGGCAAAAATAGAAACTGGCACTATATTTATTGTGTACTGTTTTGTCAAGTCATCACATCACTTGGCTCCATAAGTGTTGTATGTTTCAAATTGACCTAAAGTTATTTAGTTTACTATCAAAGTTAATTTAAGATTTTTTAAAAATACCTAAAATATTCACAATGTGAGAAACTGGAACTAGGAAAAAGTGAATTATTACTCGATTGTTAGAATTGCTGCAGATGAGCCGATTTCTGTCGATCAATTAAGTGAACAATCTTTTCAACTTTAATACCTGTATTATACTCAATGCATTCAGGCCCTGAAGACTTGACTTACTTTTTGGACGAAACGGAAATTTTCCAGCTAAACCTGGATTTCTAAACTCATATTTATTATTGTACACAAAGTAGCAAATGTATTTGGTAGCCTATAGCTCAAAGTAATGCAGCCTAATAAAACAGTCCCGCAATCCATCATGAAGGTTATAATGGTTTTAGCTTTTTTGGAGGCTTTTTAATTGTATTGTGTTATACTAAGAGGTGTCGCTTACATTTTGTCCACCTCATTTATATCAATGAAGGTGGACCTTAAAGTTATAAAGTTATACGTGTGTATGTATGTGTGTCTATATAATGTGTAGATATCAACCTGCATGAAGGTAGGATGTATTGCAGGACTGTTGTATCAGACTATTTGCTTTAGTTTGGTGTACCTAATAAACTGGCAACTGAGTGTAAATTGTAGCACTTATCTTGGTTTGCAAGTATGACGAGGCAAAGCGGTAGTGGCATAAGCCGTACCAAGCCATAAGAAATCCAACATGAGCAAATGGACTGTAGTTACTTTTTGTTGCACATTTTCCTCTTAACAAAGAACGGTTACAGTATAGTTAGTGTGGGAGAATAACAATCAGTTTTCAGTATGTCGATTTGGAATCAATCTACGTTTGATTTATTTTTTGAGCCTTTTCCTTCAGTGCTCGGGTCACGCGCGTGCCTTCTCTTCCTGCTGATTCCTCTCATCATCTGGCCAGCAGAAAGCCTTATCTGGCTACTCCATTTCCTGTGTGAGCCAGGGCCCCCGCTAGGGTACCGGACGCCCTCATTACATCCACAGCCGTGTGTGTGTGTGTGTGTGTGTGTGTGTGTGTGTGTGTGTGTGTGTGTGTGTGTGTGTGTGTGTGTGTGTGTGTGTGTGTGTGTGTGTGTGTGTGTGTGTGTGTGTGTGTGTGTGTGTGTGTGTGTGTGTGTGTGTGTCTCTCTCGGGAGCATACACGGGTGTAGTGGAACTTCATTCTAAAGGCAGCTGTTAAAAGCATTTCCACTAGACTCGGGGGAAGGGGGAGTTTATGAGTTACAGAGTGAGTTTGTGTGTGTCTATCATGTGCTCTAGAGAAAGTGTGTGTGTGTGTGTACTCCCAGGAAGCTGTGGAGTGAGAGAAATTGGGGAATAGGGAGAGAGTGACGTCATTGACTTCCTGTTTTGGTATTGACTTGTGCCAAATGGGACTCACTGAAGTGAAGTGAAGCCGCTTGGCAACAGCAGTCCTACATTTGTAAATAGGTTAGCATGGCATCTGTAATCGGACAGATTCCGGAAAGGCAATGTCAAGGGCAGCCATGAATCCTTTTAAAATGTAATAATAAAGAAATGCATTAGTTCTGTCTGTAGGATCAAGGTGTTCTCATGACGCTGCAGTAACCCTCTACTACTTTCCATAACCCTTTTTATTAGAGTTGCTTTATGCTGAGACATTAATACAGTCACCATGTACAGTATGACTCCTTCTGGCTGGAATGTGAACACAATGGCAGTATGTCAATACTCAAGCATTAATGACCAATTCCTGTAACAAAAGAACCTGATGGTAGAAAGTAAAACAAATCCAATTGTGTGCCAGCATGTGCAATACATTGTCCTGGCACTGACTCATCTAAATGAGATGCAGATATTATAAAATTGATTTATACCTGCTTATAACAACTCAAAATGTGCACCACGAGGATGGTCTATAGAGTTGTATTAGTGGTTGGTGATATGGATAAACATCTATCCCTGTATAAGTAGTTTTAAATCATGATAAACTAAATCTTCTGGAAATTTGGTTTATGAACCATTTTCTCTCCAATCATGTAGAGCTGACACGATTAGTCAAATATGTTGAAAACTCACCTGTTCCAGCACCTCAAATACGAATAATTACATTTTTTTGTGATTGTAGTTGCAACTCTATACAAAACCCAAAGATATTAAGTTAACTATTGATTATTTTCATCATCGTTAAATCTGTTGATTGGTTTCTACATTAATCGATGATTGTTTAGTCAGAAAATAGCTAAACATTTCCTTTTCATCCCTGGACCTCAAAGTCAAAGGGGGAGGTCTTTTTAAATGTCTTGTTCTCTGTCCAAAACCCAACATATTCAGTTTAATATCAAATAAAACAAAAAATTAGGAAATTCTCATATTTGAGAGGCTGAAAACAGCATTTTCTGCCATTTTTGTACGAAAAGTTACCAACGATTGATCTATTATCAAAATAGTCGCAGATTATATTTGTGTCCATCCACTAATTAATTTAGTCGAATAATCATTGCAGCTCTAGTTTTGTACTATTGGACGTCAAAACAAGCAATCTGTAGACTTCTGAGTGTCGATCATCATTTACTAGGGAGAAGTAAAGCAATTTTTCTCTGACGTCAAAGTTCTCTGGGTCAGTGTCTCCAACTTTTTTGGACCCGTGGACTTGTTTTTAGGACTGTTTGGCAAAGAACGAACTACAGCGTCATCCACTAACTCGCAGCACAGCATGTTCCTACCACAGTAAACCTAATCAATTAGATATTGACAATCACTGTCAACACCACGATGAACAACCCCTGACAACAAACAGCTGTTTTTATTGTTTAAAAGTCTCTCGCTCAGCATTTGAAAAAGACAAACTGAGGATATAAAGACTGAGCTGAACCAGTGAAGATTGAAAACATAAACGCATGTGATCAGACACAAACTAATTCTGTACTTACACCGACTCAGTCTGTTTTAGATTCATGTCGGGCATTTTAAGTCGGAATGAAGTGTTTCAAGAACTTTGAGGAAAATATCTCCTGCCATATCGGAACCCAAGCAAGTCAAGCAAATATTTATGCATCTTCCAGGAATTGAATAAGTCACTCCTCCGCAGTGAGTCTTTCAATGCAGTCTGGTGTGCTATCTTGAAAACAAACTGGTTCATCCTCAAATTCCACTCTGGCGGATGTGGCCCCTAGTGCAGAAAAACCAAACAAGACCGGCTTCTCCAGGAACAGAGGGTCACTGCCTGGAGTTGGCAGGCTCTCCTTAAAAGGCTAAGAGAGAGAGAGAGAGCAGCTGTCAGACTTTTGAAATCGTGGAAACCCGAGTGTACCTGACAGCAATCGGACAGGAAGTTGTCTTTGGCCAACACAGAAGGATTAACGCTTCACAGTGCAACAACAAAGAGTAGACCGCCGACATTAGATGGACCTCTTGGACTTTCTGCTTAAAGGGCATTACCACAAAATGTACTGCTTTTTTCTTTTTCTAGTCCAAACCATTTTTTTATGACTATGAACAACTTCAAAACAGTAACAAGTTTTTGGATTACTGACTTTGTAAATACACAGAACTATAAAGTCCGGACACACAAGCTTTTCTTTCCTCAGAAGAAAACCTTGTTAACCTTTTCACCAAATACATTACCTCAAGTAGCTCCAGATTTCTGTCTTGTTGACGTATCCTATATTAGTCTTACTGCAGTTTTCTCTGTAAATAATTTACAATAATAAGATAAATCATTGCTCCATGCAGTATCTTCCCTCGTCGGTCTTTTTCCATTTGTCTTGTTTACTGAGGCAACGGAGCTGGATTTTGCACCAGTCCAGCTTGAACCAAACCTACTTTTAGAGGACAGAATATTTACGTCAGGAAGTCAGCCACTGTCGTCAATTGTCTGAAACCCTGACTCATCATCTTTGTGACTTCCACCAGATCAATGGCACCTAATTACTCACCCACTGAACTCCATAGATATTGAAAAAACAATAGGGAGTACGCCCATTTGCCCGAGTAAAACATTTTTTATTTTTTTTAAAGCCATAAAAGGAAGAGCTGTTTTAAATACATTTAGTGAAACGCATCTTTACTTTTCAGTGGTCTTCTTCTGGGAATGGGGCTGGCTAAGCTCCAGGACGGACATTAAACGCTTACATGATAGCCTGTGGTCAGTTGTTCAAAGATCTCTGGCGAGGGATGCTGATGACCTCGTTGACCCTTCTCTGGCGCCTGGTCAGTGGGTTTGGCCCTATCCCAGGTGGTGGGTCGCAACACTCCAGTTGCTGAAAAAGCGAGATGTAGTTAAAAGACATTTCTACCCATACTGTACACAAAATGAACTTTAGCGTAGTTCTACTGGACTGAAAAGAGACACCTGCTAACTTGAACTACTCCGTAATAGCAATGCACCCAGTTTTCTCAGCAAAATAAGTCATTGTAGGCCCGCAGTGTATAGTTCATAGTTACGTTTATGTTTTAAATTGTCAATATTTTTATGCCAATATTAAAGAATGTGCTCGGAATTTTCAGAGATTCATTCTCTACTGCACTGAAAAGCTCAGGATTTAGAATAACCCCCCACCCCTCCCCATGAGAATCGGATATGAAACGACCTCAGCCCTGTCAGGTGCAATCATCCCTCATCCCTTGCATGTTAAGGCATCTGAACAGAGCAGAAGCTGCAGGCCCTCCTGTCTGTGAAAGCACTGGCTTTCCTGAGGAGAGACAGTGGCGTCCTGTCTCTAGGCTCGGCGCTCGTCAGTGATCGTTTTGTATTCCCGAGGAGCCGTGGACTCCCAGAACTTGACTTCCTGTCTCCCATGCATGCCCCACCGCTGCTGTGCCACACCAGAGAAGTGGGACCCTGTGTTTAAAGTGTGAGCTTTCATTGCCTCCTGTGTCGCCTTTTGACGATTCACTGGGTGCTGACTCGCTTAGTCTGCGGGTGCTGAGGGTGGTGGGGGTGGGTTCCTGAGGGAGTGTATAATAAGAGCAGAGGGGAGGACAGGAAGCCCCTCAAAGACGGCTGGCGAAATGCATAAGTTATTTGCAAGATGAGTGGAAGGCCTTTATGGTAAACACATTTTCCAAATTACAAGTGCAGTGTATGGTATGAATTGTATTGGTTGGTTTGTAAGATTTGAACCAGTGTCTGAACATTTATAAAAAAACATTTAAAAAGTGTAAAGAAATCAACACATTTTGTAAGAGTCAGATTTGGTGAGCTGGTGGAGACCAAAACAGAGCTAAAAGACCACTTTAAATGTAGCTTACTTCAATCTTACTAAGAGTTAATATGAAACGTAATACTAAAAAAGTAAACATTTAATATAGGGGTCTAATTAATGCCACGTAATCATCATAATGTTAGTTTTTAGCTTTTTTTCCACTCGGCTCTTGGGGTTCTTTCCTGTGGCGGAAGCCCGATTTCACAAGAAACTAATTAGCATCTCCATCCTGAAACGTGTAAGATGCACATGTGTAAGCTTGTCCATCGCGGAGTTTATTCATAATCTTCTTCTTGAACCAGATTTGAGTTTGGATGACGAACCAAACCTAAAACCCTTTTTTTCTTTTCTTTTTTCATTACCATAAGGGTCATCAAATCAAACCTCATTTTGTTTTCACGAAATAGCTGCTATATCAGTTGATATCTCGGCACCCAACAAGTACATATGACCGGCTTTACTTCCAACTACTATTAAAAGTATTTCCCTGTCATTATTGCAGCTTCATGTCATAAACACCAGTTCAGCAAGATTCCAGCTTCTTCCCCTCTCATGCTCTTGCACTCACTTTATAAAAATCTATGTTAACATTGTTAGCTTTTAACTGGAAGTTTTCTTTTACTTAACACAATTCCCTGGTAATCCACATGCTGCTGTTAACATTGCTGTAAAACAGTTTTACTTGTTTTCTTTTTTCAGCTCAACCATGAACTAGATTTATTTTATTTGTAATTTTTTTTTTTTTGTCCCGTCATGGCTTTCACGAAGTGCCAAAGCTTTCCCCAAGATAGCTGTGGTTAACACACCAGAAGGATGAGGAAAACTGAGAAACATCTTGTGTAAAACCAATGGTTTTGGTTGGCTGCACAAATTACAGTTCACTTCACACATTTAATTTTGTACCTCCCCTGTGTATATACGTTCTGTAAACACGCTCGCCGTTAGCAGACTATACAACAGCATATGAAACGCTGCGAAAGACGTCTCATCAGGCCTTTTGGTGTCAAATATGCTGTGAGGCTGTCGATGGCACTTCCTGGGAGGATGTATCAAGTTTAAAGCCCTGTTTCACTTCCTTTCTCTTTGACCCTTCGATTATGGTAGTACAAAGTGTGTGACCACGTCTGTGTCTGTTTCAGGCTACCAGGCAGTTTCTGGAGGAAATCAACAAGTGGACCAGTCAGCATGGAGTGTCACCGTTGTCCAGGGAATTGGCCGTCAAGTTCCTCATGGCTCGCAAGTTTGACGTCCTCAGAGCCATCGAGCTATTCCACAGCTACAGGGTAAGAAGGGATGAGAGAATTGTTTGGATTAAAACTAACTTGCAGCTGCTTATTAATAGAGCGGCTGTGACGTTGCGCCCTCATTACAAGTCCTCATACCTGAAGCAGTGGCTAAAACCATCTCAATACAATCCAGTAGACACGGGGAGTTTGGGCCCTCCCCATTTTTGCTTCTAATATTTAATGTCGGCATATTAATTTGCTAACCAAGTGGGCAGCTCACACTATTATCACTTTAATGAACTGCTATGAAAACATCAGGTCACACAATTTAGTCTAAATCATTTGTGGTTTTAGTGTGGTCTTCTTTTAAATATACCGATGTTACCGACACATTTTGGTTGTAAGCTTCAAGTATCAAAGTTCCCTTGTCATACTAAAGTCATAGCCTTAAAAACAAATGCATACATTAGCATACAGAAGTTATGTCTCCTTGACAGGTTCCACCAAAGAAAGCCCAAAGCTGCTCGCTTTAACATCTTTGGACAATTGGAAATCTATAATAGAGCCAAAAGAAGCAAATATCATCTCAAGCTATAACTCGGATTGTTTTGGTGAAAACCTAATAATGTCATATTGTATAGCATCTTCACCACTCCCACAGCACAGCAACACAAGGCCTTTCTCATCAAATGAATGTCTTCAGAAGCCTTAGCCAAGCAAGTGATCACCTAAACAGATGCACCAAAAATCTGGAGACACACACACACACACACACACACCCTTACACTGAATTATACACTGGGGGGATATTTCAAGACGCAGCATTCAGGCTTATTCAGCTTTCCAGAGAGCTCTATGCTTCTCGCAAAATAAGTGTCATCAGAAAAGCTCCTTGGTTGGTATAGCTGAGAATATGAGTTATGAGGTGAGATTAAATGAGGAACATAAAGTTTTAAAGGGAATTGAGTGTGGTGAGCCTGCATGCAAAACTATATGAAATACAATGATAAAAGAAAAAGAAATAAAAGATTGATATGATTAGATAGTATGATGTACTATGATTTTTATTTTATTTTTTATTGGGATCTGTTGGAGCTTTTTTTTTTTAAGCTTTCGAGGCAAATAACAGCTATTCATCTCCATTACACATTGCTGATCTATGCCTTTTTGTGTCCCGCTTGTTTTGCTTTTGCTCTTGTCCACCTCCCTGGGGAGAACCGTCAATTAAAACTGGGCCAGCTTTAAAACATGCATTGGAGTACGTATATCTGTAGTAGCTAGGTTTATATCGATGAGTGTCTGCCATAGGGACGTTGAGAGGCCACCTGACTGTGTGCCATAGCGTAGCAGAGAAAATGTGTCTGTTTACGCCATACCACTGAAATGGCAGTTTGTGACCTTGGTGATATTATTACCATCAAACTGGAAAATGATGATCAAGATGAAACCTCGAGGGCAGCGCTAGTGGATCAGACTGCAGGTCTCATTTACTTTATGATCTGAAAATAACATCTAGATAATATGATAATAAAGGCATTTTCCTCCAAGCCACGTAATAAATACCAGTGAGGGTATTGAGGATAATGTCTCATTTTGTCCCTAAATGGTGTATACTGATGTAAGTTCCATTCTGGCCAAATTTGAACATGTCAAATGGGGTTTATCTGCTTAAATCCGCTCCGGTTTATCCCCTGCAGCAAACGGAAAGTTCACAGACGTCTCGCACAGACTAATGACCTGAATAGCTTCGAGACGTGGCAGGATTTTACCTCCTACCTTTTTAGTAGCGTCGCTTCAATCGCCAAGGTGGGTTCTTATTTCTGCAATGAATAGCTGGCCCGCGTAAACGCGACTCGTTTATGAATGCCTTGACTGTGACTCTTGAGAAGGATTAGTCTCCCCTGCCACGCCACAGTTCATTTAACTCGGCTTAATGCTGCGTCAGCACCGGGACAGAAGCTGGGGACAAGTAATTTGTCAGAACAAACTAAGGGGGAAAGTTTCCAGTGAAGTGTTTGTTTGGTCGTGGGGGACGTACAAACGGGCCAAACTGGCGTTCAAACTGAGGCTGTTGGTCGGCCTGGCATGAAACATCCGTGTTTTTTGTATCGTACCATCTGTTGTAACTGAATGTTACCGCATTAGTAGTTTTAGCTAAGACTTGCTGTATTTGAATGTATCATAGCACTTAGGTAAGCCATTAAGTGCCACGTATACAAAAAAGAATATTATAATATAATATACAGTATCCTAATATATCCATCATGTTCCTTAAACTACTTTTATCTGTACGTGTAGATGTTTTCTCTCATACTTGTCTCTCATTACCAATGATTGACAAAAAAAAAAATCTTTAAAGAACAAGGAATGACAGAGTTGTAGTAACTGATTGATCGATAACGGTTTCCATTATGTCCTCGATTTTAAAATAATAAAGCCTCTTTGAAAACCAAAACCAAATTATTTTGGGTTTGAAGACTTCAGGTTAATTCTATATCTATCACTGGCCGCTGGTAAAGTCTATGTGTATTCCCTTAATCACAGTTAAAGAAGAAAATACCAGTTTAAACCACACTATTTAAAAGAAAGAAACGATAAATGCAAAAGTGAATGAAAATTACACCTCCCAATGCTTGGTCTGTAAGAATGAGTTCAAGAAACTCCCACACAAGCTCCTCGGGGGATGAAAAAAAAAAAAAAGAAGAAAAGGAATGGAAACCTTGCAGAGAGGGATCCTCCTGGCAGGAAAGTCAGGCGGGTAGTTCTCCATTGTTCACACAGAGGAATGTACCTCAAAGTGACGGCCTGTTATAGTTGCTCCACAGCCTGACTTCACCTGCTGTGATCTGTTTTCTTCAGGAAACACGTCTTAAAGAAGGAATCGTCAGACTTCAGCCTCAGGAAGAACCTCTGCGCTCGGAGCTGCTCAGCGGAAAGTTCACCGTGTTGGTAAGAGTGTCCTTTTTATAAAAATAAAAAAAAAATCTCTACATTTGGTATTCCTTTTCATTCTATTGTCATATTACAAAACGAAACTAACACTGGAAGAATCCCACTGACGAATCTTGTCTGTGTATCCAACGCCTCGTATAGTTTATTCTTCCGTCCCATTAGAACTCCTTTTGTTGTCCAACAACTATTGAAAACAAATGACCAATGAGACAGATTGCTGCACTGTCACATGTTCTTCCCTTATTCTGTTAAATGGGTACTGTAGTTTTTTGTTTTCTTCTTGTTTATCCAACATACACCGTCTTGGTGTCGTGCATGCTTACTAGAGCACCGAATGTGAATTAAACTGCAGCTGAAAATATTCCCCAACAAATGCACTATTTACTCGCGTTGGAGTAATGTAGTGGAAATGACTTAGCCTTACTAAAATTGTGTACTTGTGACCTGTTTCTCAGGATTTTTATTTGTATCCCCAGTGGAAACAAAGTCAGCAAGTATTGACATAGAAAAAACACAAGCCTGAACAAGATGTTCAAATTCCGATGTTGCTTGCTTATCACATTTTCATTTTGTGATTTAATAAAAGCTGCTACTTTGCTCTGGATTTCAGTACATGTGTCTTTTCTGATCGAATGATGGAGGATGTAGTAAAACAGGCTTCAATTTCGTATTGAATAGAATACCCCGGGTTGTGACAGTGCTAACAAGAATGTCCCCTGTTCAACATGTTTAGATTGTTAGGCGGTCTCGTGTTGGATGTTTTTCATCTCACCCATGTGTTACCTTTCAGAAATGTAAGTTCTTCTGGCCCAGGAAGTAGCTTGGCCTTAAGGATCAATCGATCCACAACGTAACGCTTCAAAGGATCCCAACTTGCTAAAGAAATTGGCACGTTTGTCATTGATGAGACAGGTTCAGGCGGGTACAAAATCTGAAAGCAGGTTCCCATAATGAGGAATTATGGGTCCTTTTTTGGGGTGCAAGTTGTTGATTGTTGATGTGCCACGTGAATTTCCTGTGCCAGATAAATTTAGCCTTTTGTCAGCCAAATCAAAATCGTAAAAAGATGCCCCCCTTCCGGCATACACACACACACACTCAGACTCTCCTGCGTTTCCCTTCTTCCTTCCCCGTTGACATGCCACACTGGCATTGATGCTGCACATCCTCTTGTCTGACGTCGGAGGTCTTCCAGCCTCAGCAGCGGGCTTCATATCCTGCCTGAGGTATTTTTAGCCCCCATGCCCGGTAACACAGGCTTATTTGCTTACAAAGGACGGTTCCGTGTGATCTTTGGTCAGCGGCTTCATTCAAGTGAGCAACCTTTTTAGCTCTGTTGACATTAATGAGGTTTGACGTGAAGAATATTTTCTGTGTCCCTCCCGGGGGGATGGTGGGGGCTGTAAGACCTGCAGCATCGTTATTAACAAGAATTGTTGCTCCTGTTGAATTGTTGACAGCCCTTTTTTTTTGTTTTTTTGGCAAAGTGCCCATAACCAGCATATTGAACTTAAGTGCCCCCCTGTGGTCATTGTTCATCCTTCACTTTTGCGAAGCTTTCCATTTGTCTGCCTTGTCGTCACACTTTAAACCTGCCCAAATTAACTCCTACGAGTGGCTAAAAGTACCACGTGATTTCTATGAAAAATACATTTCATATATAAACGATAAAAAGTAAATAAATGACATAATTCATGCATCTAATGAGAAATCCAATGGTAGTTATTGGAGATGCAGGACAAAGGAGTAAAAATTCAAACTTCCAAAAAAATACTTAGTTTCCTGTATTTTGAATTTTTTTGTAAATGTGTATTTCAGAGTGTACGGGATCCTTCGGGTGCCTCCATTGCCTTGTACACGGCCAAACTTCACCACCCGAACAAGACAGGCAACCATGTTGTGCTTCAGGCCCTCTTCTACCTCCTGGATCGGGCTGTGGAAAGGTGAGGACCGTGACTGTAGATCCCCCTGGATATAAAAGAAGTTGTAATAAAACGGCTACATTTTAGTTTTTGATTTTTACTGAAATGTTATCGGATCAATAATGGGCATATGGTGCAGTATTTTACTTTAACTAAAAACCTTGCCACATGTACCACCCAATATATTTTCAAGTGGGTTAGTTTTTTCTGGAGGGAATACTGAACATGTAATACCAAATTTGACTATTCAAAGACTGCTTTCACTGTCTTCCATGGTAACTATACTGTATTTGAAGTTCTAAGTGTTATTTCTGTATGCCGTCTGTTCGGCTGTGCTGGAAGAAAGGAAAAAAAAAAAAAACTTGAAATTGTACCCATAGGTTAGTTGTTACCTGACCTGTTTGCTAAGATATCCAAAACATTAACAGAGAAGTCTTAACATCTGTTTGCCCACAGCTTTGAGACCCAGAGGAATGGCTTGGTGTTCATCTACGACATGGCGGGCTCCAACTACACAAACTTTGAGCTGGACCTGAGCAAGAAGATCCTCAACCTGCTCAAGGTTGGACTTAGAGTGCTGCCTTTTTTTCCATATACACATTAAATGTTTTTTTTATACATGCACAGCAAATGCCAAACGAAGACAAATGTCTAAAGAAAAATTAGATGCTTGACCCTGAGAAATGGAGCTATTCACAGGATTTGATGTAAACGCTACGACATGTATAGAAAGAAGGTGTGTTGAATTATCTGCCGTTGTTGAACATTAATCTCTCCTTCTCGGGGTCAGGTTAATACATACATGCGGTGTTATGTCCTTTGTCCCGCTAAGAAGCAGATTGATTAAAGCAGGGTTGGTGTCTTCGCAGAATTTAGTGCCAATCCAAAGGGCAAAATAAATGTCTCACCGACTGGGTAGGCAAGCATGAGGATGATTTAATCTATACACCATGGCTGTGTAGAGCTCCGATGTAGACACACTTGCAGGTACCTGCCAAATTGAGCACCACTCCCAGTGATTTGCACTTTAAGGATCTAGTAGTATGTCATCTGGAGTCAATAACAGACACTAGCGTGGTCACATCAGCATCAACCGCATGTATTTTGCACCCACATATTGATCTGAAATGTGACTGCAGTCGTAGAGTTGTGCTCATCCGATTCAGTTAATGTATAAAGTGCAAAATCACTGAAAGAGAGTGAGCTTCTGTGAGTGGCCTTTTGGCCCTGCTTTATTTTTGACCCAACAAACTGGCACATGCTTCTGTGAATCATGGCTTTCAATGAAGAATAAAATAAATCCTATTCAATCTGATATCTGGTTCTCTCTCTCTCTCTTTCTCTCTCTCTCTCTCTCTCTCTCTCTCTCTCTCTCTCTCTCTCTCTCT
>CALSCE010009442.1:4255379-4301916 GCA_943593645.1 Bovichtus variegatus | reverse complement strand
ATATATTTATATATTATATATATATAATATATATATATATATCTATTATATATATATATATATATATATCAAAATATTATATTATATATATATATATATAATATAATATTTTTATATATATTATAATTTATATTAAAACGTTTTTGGAGGGGAGGAGTTGAAGAGAAATATTCCCTCAGGTATCCCAGATTTTCTCCTTACGTCTTTGTTGGCAATAATAAAGGGAAAGACTAACAGAAAGGCATCGCTGGAGTAACTTCATTTGATATTTGACAAGTGCAATAAATGTACAGACAAGTACAAACAGCGGTGGATGAGAAGTACTTACCTACCTACCTATAAAGAAAAGCAGTCATAACAGAATAAAAAAAAATAATGTTGTACATGTAAAAGTCCTTGTTTAAGAATCCTCTTGTTATTGTTTACACACAGTAAAAGTTAGACTCTGCATTTAACCCATCGTAGTATGTTTAAACGTTTACTGAAGTAAAAGTAAAAATACATATACATCACCAAATTTTAATAAGCACTTATAATACAGAATGACCCCTTTCAAAGTGTTGTATTATTTTATCTGACTGGGTTATTACTGATCATTAATATATTAGCATCATGTTAATGGCGTAGCTGGTCGAGGTGGGTCAAAGTTTTTGAACTAGTTATATTACTGAGGTTTAAATTATAACAATGCATCATATTTGATTTGTTGAGCCCATGTCTTGTATGTAAAATACAAAACTGCCATCACAAGAAGGCGATTACAAGAAACTGAAATAAGACTGAATCCCTTACTATAGAACAATGGTTAGAAACTATAAGAGAGATTTATAGTATGGAAATAATCACCTTTAGTTTAGGACTAACTGATATTAATTTCCTCTTCGATAATGGACACTTGTTTACATGCATTTTCTTTTTCTATCTTTCTAAATGTAAAAACGGTCATAAATGTACAAAATCTGACTCTGCCAAATACTTAGTAGGCTCTCCATAGCTGTCAAAACTAAATAAACCCAGTGGAGTAAGAAGTAGCCTACAGTGGAGTAAAATATTAAAACCTAAATATAGTTAGGCTTACAAGTACTAAAGTATGCCAACATCAGTTGAGTAGATGTACTCAGTTACTTTCCACCTCTCTTCCCAATCAGTTTGTCCCACTGTAAAGATGTTGAGTGTAGATGATAGTCATGGAGACACTGTTGTTTCCCTGGTGCTGCCTCGCTTTTAGCGGGTGATATTCAAAATAAAATGACGTGTCTTGTAGTATGCGCCAATGCCAACGGAGGGGGGCGTCTCCAACTATTTTGTTACAAACACGAATCCGGAGTAAGGAGTCTTTTTCCTGGGTATGTAACAGCTGGTTAAACTAAATAATATTAACAGTATTGCTGCTAGAACAAGTCAACGATGTTTATTTCGAAGCGGAAAGTGTTTGTGGGCTCAGTCGCGCCTTTTGTGTCTGCAAATGAATTGCATGGGGGGGGGTTTTTTTTTTTTTTTTTTTTTAATCGTGGTAAACGACAAACATAATAGCCAGGAACATAACGCGAAAGATGGCAAAAAAAATCTGCAGGACGTCATTTTGTCGGCTAGTAAACAATCTCCCCCGGGCTGAGTGGGGTAATGCGAGGCATCCCGCTGTCTGGAAGTCGAAACATTTCGTCTGCAGCGTTGTGTGAGCATGTAACGCTAATGGATCTGTCGGGGGGAGGGAGTTGTTGTGGTGAGGCAGGTTAGACATTTTACTCCCGACTATTGAAGTAAACAAAGAATATGATTTGTTTAGCGCGCAGGTCGTCCTCTCCCTCTCTCTCTCTGCAGGAAAATGGGGCTGTGTGTTATTCGGGAGCGCGGAGAATGGCGTGGCTCCGCCGTGCCGATGTTTCCACACAGGCAGCGACGCCGTAGTTCCCGTTTCGTTTGACTTTGGCATTGTTTAGTAAAGGGCAACTGGATCAGCTCTTGCCCCCTAGAAAAGATGCGGTGTTCGCCGCCTTTTAGGCCCTACTTCGCCGTGCGTGCTCGCCTGCGTCAATTACCAGATGATGCATTTTAGTGCCTTTTGTTTGCGGAGTGCAGCTTGTAAATACGCACGTCGACCGACGCCGAGTGCAGACAGGGGCTGGCTGATCCTCCTAACCGTGTGCACCGTGTTGTTCGGCGTTGTGTGTGTGTGTGTGGGGGGGGGGTCTCTACAGCCCGCAGTGCGTTGTCTTACATTCTTTTGCGTAAAACTTGGAAATACAATGCTTGTTAAGCTGCCGGAAAATACTCGTACTTTGCATTAAAACCGGGTGTTTTTTTTTTGTCAAAAGCTGTTTTCGGTCTGGGGCATATCTTTTGCAACCAGTCTAGCATTTTTGTGGGGAAAGCCAGTCGGGATAGTGGAGTATTGTGTGTGTGTGTGTGTGCTGCAGCCTCCGGTCGCTTGCTGAAGCCTCTGCCTGCTGGGCTGGAATGAGGAATCCCGGGCTGGTGTTGCAGCTCCGCCTGTCGTGGGCGATGGTTTATTTTGGAAGTTCCACCTTTTTGGGATTTGTAATGACTGTTGCATGCAATGATTGGCTGAGGTGTCCACAAAGAGGCGGGACCCAAGTGCAAAAGCAGACTCCCTCCGACAAAGTCACGTGTTTCCAAACTCCAGGAAGTAGCTCGTGGTGTAGATCTTAATACATCAGATGGACAGATAGGACTCTCAAACTCTAAATAGATCCAACATCATAGTGACTGGTAATTTGCTGTGGCCAACATGGTTAGTGCAATTCTAGATAATGTGTATTATGTTTATTGGTACAGCAAGGTGTTTAATAAATGTATACAGTGAATCTACTTTTTTATATATTTACACACACAGGTATGTGTGACCAGGGGCCACACAAGGTATATGTTGTGTCCCTGTCCTGCACCGGGGTCATGTGTCAAAGTCTAGGTTTTTTTTTACATTTTGTTATTTTTGGTTTATAGTAAGCCTCACATTGTGCATAAAGCTGTTCATCAATATACCAGAAAACTAAATGTCATACAGAAAACGTGGCTAGATAATATTCTAGTATAGGAGTACTACTTGTTTTGTGGGAAAATAAAGCTGCTATGAATACACAAATATACATGGACAGAGATAAATAGATATAATGAATGTCATTGAATGTACGTTAACAGTTTGACTTAAAGTTGCCTGACAATTATTAGCTCTTAGTATTGTTATTAAAACAGAGAGAGTGTGAGTGTGTGTGCTTGTAGTTGCCCCATAGGAGAAGTTAAAGAGTGTCTTTTTTTCCGGTTAAGTTCATTAATTACAAGTTCACCATGCACAATCCAACCTTTGGTTGTTATTGTTATTATTATATAAATGCAAAAAGTCCTTCAGGAATAATTGCAGTTGTGAAGGAGTTTTGTAGGAAATACGGTGTGCAGATATATAGAGGATAAAGAATACTCCTGCAGTACAGTACATGTCACTTTTTCAATAGTCAAAAAAAAACATTTGAAGGTGCATTAACATTGTCAGGAGTCTTCCAGTCTCCTAAAATGTTATACTGTCCACACACAATACAAGCGGGACTCCTCTCACTGCTGATATTGTCGCGCTTCAAGTCAAAATGGGCGTGCATGGTAACTGTGCGAGAAAATCCTTGATTGACAGTTCAAACTCACAATTCGGGTACGCCGCTCCGCCCCCCTGTGGATCCTCTGAACAAACCCACCAATAGGGGCAGCCGGGGGGCGGGGCTACACACGGAAACCACGCCTACCGCAAGGGCTAACCGAACGGAGATTGTTTTCCTCTCTCGGGGAGATTTTCACTTTGCAGCTTGAATTGTTTATTTTAAAACGCACGTCAATGATAAGTTGCTTTTAGCACACCTGTCACTTTGGTAGCTTCCCCGGCCAGAGGTGTAAGCGGTCAACCCAAAAATAACGGATTATCAAGGCATCATTTGCGATCTTCAGCTCGCTATTTGGGAGAGGGGTGAGTTCAGCTGAATTCATTCAGCAAGCTAACAGCTTTAGCTACAAACCTACCGTTAGCAGCCGTTTTAAGTACACCACACAGGGAGTCGACGTTGCTTTGCATGTCACTCACTCGTAACTAGACCCGACATGAGTACTCTAATACACCGATAGCTAATGGTCGCTTCAGATGTTTCAGCAACAGCGAACCAGATCGCTATTTGTTAGCTGCATGTGCTTCCCGGCTAGCCCCGGACGGCGCTCGGTGTCGGGGCTACTCATGTTGTTTACATTAGCTAGCAGCTAACTGGCAGCTCACAGCCCCTGTCGACAAAAAGAGTTCTCGGCGTAGTTAATATAAAAAAACTGCTTTCGTGTACTTTAAAGTGGGAAAGGCAGACAGGTGGCTTGCAAGTGAGCTACTTTTCGTGCTTACCTGCTTGAAATGGAGAGTAATTTTGTGCACTCCTGCGCCACGCTCTAAATGGCGGGCGTGTGGAAAGCGTCGCGCTGTAACTCGAGGTCGGTGCTTGTGTTGCCAGGCCATAAAGGGGATGGTGAAGCGCTGTTGTCGACTGTTAGCATGTAGCTAGCAGACGTAGCTGCATTTGTGCCTCTATGTGACTATAACGCTACTAAACCAAGTGAAGTTGAGCTTTCTGTAAATGCCGCCGCCTCGTTTTCGCTGGCCGCGGCTGTTCAGCGCGAGACTTTAGTTGCACGGCTCCGTTGTCGGAAGCCTCACGAGCACACTTTCAGTTTGACAGTAACACTTTTGCTCGACATTCTGGGGGGTTGAAATGTAATTTTATTCTCCCCCACGTCGGGTTTGTAAGCTTTGCCTTTCTTTCAACTCAATGAATTGAGATGTTTACGTAGTTGTTGCTGTCTTGAAGAAGTTGTGAATGGCAGGCTGACTCCCACGTTCCCACAGCAAGCACCTGTTTGTTGCATCGGTGACGTAGGTTCTCTGCATTTCATTGGCTGCGGCGCCTGCGAGTTTCACATTCAGTGCGTTTGAACATTTAGATGCGTTTAGTCATCGAGTGAGTGAGTGAGCGCCTCACTTCGTTGACAGTGTAATAAGGCATTGTGAGGAGAAAAACGGTGTCTTTTTTTTTTTCCCATATTTGTGTTATGCAGCATACTCTCATTCACGGTGACTTCTTACCAGCGTTACTTGTACTCCGGGGGGTGCCTCCGCAGTTGCCAGGGGGGAGCTTGAAAAGATGGTGCAGTAGCTCTGAAAAAGCACATGGCAAGTAGTTAGCAAGCGGACAGAGAAGTCTGAACAGTTGGTTTAAAGAAAGGAATACACTGTTGACATAGTTGGCTAAAAGCAATGGATTAACTGGGTGAAATGTCTGGCTTTTGTCACTCCTAAGTAGTAGTACAAATGCTCATTTGACTGATCTGAACATTGCCAGTTCATTTGTATGAAAAAAGTTGTTGTTGTCCACCTTTTTTATATCATTAAAAGTGTTCAATAACACCTGGTTTAAAATCAATTCAAAGGTACACATTTGGATCATGGCAGGTTGTGACGGATATGGGGGTCAGCAAAAAAAAAAGTTTGGGGACAAGCTTATCATATTTATACCCAAGTAAATAAAAATAAAACAACATAGACAATCCATAAAAGAGCTAAAGCTGTACATTGTTGTTTTAGATGCTCTGCCCCCTCCCTGACTGTCTCATTTCCCCTGAAGAACCTCCTCCAATCTGCTTGTGCACACCCGAAGTTTCCTAATTTTCATAATGTTGCTGCACCATCTGTGCAACAGCACTTTGCTGACGTAGGTACTCTGCTCTTGCGTATGCAGCAGGATGGAGCTTCAGGTTTGGGGCTGATCAGCACATCTCTCGTGTATACAATTCTAGGCTTGGCGCTGTTGGAGTTTAAACAAAAGTATAATCAGACATTCAAAGTCAGTCTGCAATGACACTCAGAAACTTCATCTTATGTCATCGTAACTGACCTTGTTTTATATATATATATATATATATATATATATATAAAAAAAAAAAAAAGCACCCTAAAGGTTGACCCAAGCTAAAACTGACATGCGCAACTACAAGTTAGTAAATCAATCAGTCCTATGTAGTTGACCTCTGTAAACCCTCAGGCCGCTAAAAGCATTGGGTGTTTCATTGGCTATATGGTCATAGACTATGTAATAATTTTCTTCCCAGGCCAAACAACAGAAGTGGCTAGCTGGCAGTGTGAATCCATTCATTCACAGTTGAAGTTAAAAGAGAAATTACTGCCATATGCTCCACAACAAAGTATTGAATGAAATCAAGAGGCTGATTTAATGGATTCTGATAACTTGCCTGCCAGTGTGTAATAGGCTCCATATGCTCTTTATTCACAGGTCTCTCAGCTCTTACGAGTATGAGTTCATAATGAAGCGGCGACTGGAGGATCAGGAAACGGTTTTTGCGTCCCAGCAGCGGCGCCTCGCTGGCAACGCGGAGGCTTTCCAGCATCGGGTCCTGGCCCCCGCTCCAGCCCCAGCTGTGTATGAGGCGGTGTCTGACAACATGCAGCCCACAGCAGGCGTCCAATACTCCGTCCCCCAGGGATACCAGGTATGCTCTGCTTGTCCATCACGGATTTGTTTTACGCTTACTGGCTTTTAGATTTACAACCACGTCAAACACAGCAGTTTTTTAAGTCAGCCGTCAGTTTGTGGTGCCTGTCAAAGACTGAAGCTGTTTTTTTATGAAGATAAATTGCTGTACATACTTGTATGTGGTGATTTTAAATGATGCTTCCTTATTGTAACAATGTCACAGTGCTATCCATCAAATATCCTACCAGATATACTTAAGTTAACTATTTGCCATCGTTGCCACAGGTATCTCTGCTTTCCCAGGTCTCCACCGTGGCCCAAAACAGTGGCGGGCATGGTCACACTCCGAGCCCAGCTGTCCATGGCGTGTCCCACCACCACAGCCCAGCAGTCCAGTCCCACGGGCCCTCGGTGATGTCAGGGCACAGCCATACAGCTGCTCCACAAGCCTCTGCACAGGGCCAGCAGTTCCAGAGGCTCAAGGTTAGTCAGCCCGTTCTAGTTTGACAGATTCTCACACTTGTCACGTCCCACGGAAAACCTGCAAATGTCAAGGAGTTTTCATGCCAAAGAAGTTAGGGTAAATTTACAGACATTATTGGATGTTTTAGGGAAATGTGTGTGTGTTTTGATCCCATTCAATGTTTCTTGGATTCTTGTAGTTTGAGCACATTCTCTGGTAGTTAAATGGCCGGTTCACATTTAACACAAAAAAAAAAATCAGATTTTTCCCTTCAATGCTGTAGTGGATATTTTTTAATGAACATTTAAAGACTGGGGTTAAATATTTTTTTTTATTTACTCAAGATTTTGAAGTGTGATGGTGGGGTTAATGGTCACTGTTGATTTGTCATATAAAGTTATATCTTTTTCTCTTTTTTTTTTTACTTCATGAATGTTTGGTGTTTATTATCAGATTCAGGGCACTGCTGTCAAAAGTGAATGTAGAAGGAAAACTAATTGAAATTGACTTTCTCTCTTGTCTGTCCCTAAGGTGGAAGATGCTTTGTCCTACTTGGATCAAGTGAAACTGCAGTTTGGCAACCAGCCCCAGGTCTACAATGACTTTCTGGACATAATGAAAGAGTTCAAGTCTCAAAGGTGAGGCCACTGTTTTACAGAAGAATACAGTGTATTTTAGGAAGAAGTCAGCCAACGTTGTCTTCAAAAAACACGTTTATCCAGTTCTTTCTCGTTCAGTCCGACCCCGAACAGCAGTGTCACGGTTTCCACTATTCATTACTAATAATCATTTCCACTATTCATTACTAATAATAAGGAAAATAATAATAATAAAAACAGGCTTGTCTGTAATTTTCAGAAGCAAAAGGATAAGGGCACAAATCTCATTCAGGTTTTTTTTTTTTTTTTTTTCAAAAATTTGTATTTCTTTCCAGAACGATTCCCACGTGTCACAAAAACATGTCTGACTGTTCCTTCAATTCTTTTTTTTTTTTTGTGGCCTCCACAAAGATAATTAGTATATTTTCACTGACCTCATTTGCTGAGAACAGCCAGTCTGTTATCCCCGTCACAGATGGTAGTTTAAGTTGGCATTTGTTCAGAACAATCTAAATCTCAAAGGGTACGAGCTGCTCTTGGTTTGTTAAAACTATCAATGCCCCACAATGGACGCAGCTTTTGTATACACAGTCACACCCCAGGTACAGCGAGATGACAGTCGCAGCTGTCCGATTGGGAAAATATGCTATGATGACATTGTGACTAAATGCAAGTTCATTTTAAACAACATAAATCAGAAAAGCCCGATAATACTAGTTTTGCTATGAAACAACTTTATATTAAAGCATTACTCCAGGTGCTAACAGTTCACCAAAGAACAGTTTTGCTCATTGCTTTCTATGCAGTAGCTAATAGCATTATTTTTGCCATTTTTTTTTTTTAATGCACTCATGCAGTGCGTTGTTTTGAGAAGAAATTGAGAAGAATATGGATACGACAATCAACTGGTTTAATCCTTTATTTACCTTTTTTAAATAACTTAAACCCTGTTTCTTTTATCTTTTTAGTGGTGTTCTCATCTCGTCCTACTTTAACAAAACTTCACTAGCAAACTTACATTTGTTGAGTCAGTTATTAGAGTTCATGTAACTATTGTTGTTGCCGTATTTAAAGGGCTCAAATGACAGAAGTTATTGACAGAATGTCTGCCAGGGAAGATTAAAATTAAATCGGTCTACTTTTTTTTGTTTTCCAGTATTGACACCCCGGGGGTCATCAGCAGAGTGTCACAGCTCTTCAAAGGTCACCCTGACCTCATCATGGGCTTCAACACCTTCCTGCCGCCTGGCTACAAGATCGAGGTCCAGACCAACGACCTGGTCAACGTGACCACGCCTGGTCAGATCCACCACATCACCCCGCATGGCATTTCAGTCCAGAACATCCCAATAACGGGAGCAGCTACCCAACATCCGCCCCAGCTCCCGCCTGCTGCAGCCACCACCGCTCCGCCCCTTCTGACGCAGCCCACCCCTGCCAAGATGAGCAAGGTGAGTAATTCAGAGTGCGAAATGACTGATGGACACACAAACACAAACAATACAACAACAAAAAAAACTCTTCATATAAATTGTTATTCCCATCTCCACAGAGTCTGGTTAAAAAAAAAAAAAAAGTCTAGTATTAGATCTAGTATTTTGTGGTGCGGCATCTGATTAAATAGCTCCTATAACTTTTACTGTTGTGGCCTTTCCCAGCCTCTTCAGCCCCAGGCCTTGACACCGAGCAGTCAGAGCAATCCGTCCATCCCTGCGTACCCCTCTCCTCGCTCCCCGCCCATGCAGCTCCACCCGCCACTCAGCGGAACCCCCACCGGGCCACCCATGCAGAACAACCAGCCTGTGGAGTTCAACCACGCCATCAACTACGTCAACAAGATCAAGAACCGCTTCCAGGGCCAGCCCGACATCTACAAAGCCTTCCTGGAGATCCTCCACACGTACCAGGTCAGTGGCCACAACTGAAGCCGTAGTGATGCCTTGGAATAAAGTAGTTTTGTTGCTTAAAAATATGAAATTCTTCCGTTGCTAATATGAAATGGTACAATTACGATTAATATTGCTGCAAACTCGTGAGTACAAGGCACTCCTGGTCTCTCTATGGGGGAAGTGTCAGTACTTAGCCGTAATCCTGCTGTTTGTTGTGGTTACCGTTACTGTTCGTCAGCTCTCAATATGTTCTTCATCTCTGAATATAGTACGGCTGTTTTCAACTAAAGACATTCTTAGTCCACTAACACTCGTATGATTTTGTCGACTAATCCATTAGTTGATTTAATCGACAGATCAGTAAAATCTCAACAAAGAATCCTGTAAAAACAACAATCAATCTTGTGTTTACAAGAGATGTGCTCATAAGTTTCTTGGAAATATGTCATTTGGCATGAAAAAAAGCATTAAAAAGATGAATTATCAACTAAAAACCAAAACGATCAGTTAGTGGAGTAATCGACTAAAGTGGCAGCCCTACAGTATATGGCAGAGATTCAGAGAGGATGAATTCGGCCCTTGAACTGAACTTTCTAATCCAAAAACACTCCGACAAGCTCATTTTGAGCAGAAATCACAATCAGCTGTATGTGTATTAACATCATATGCCAACTAATAAATAAATAGTGTGGACTTCCTATTAAAGGCAGAACCCTGCTTTTCCTCATGTTTGTAATGACACAGTTTTTGGTTGTGAAACTTGAAATGATGTTGTTTTTAGTCATGTAACCTTATCCAGAGTGAGACAACTCATCCAGCTCCGTCCGGCCCTGCGGGAGCAGCGACACGACAGCAAGTTCTAATCTCAGAAATGTCACCTTTTTTCTTTTTTTTTTTGTCCCACTGGAGTTTACAGGCCTGAAATAGGTAAATCTGGAAGTGCATTTTAAAATTAGAGAGGAGGCCTCTGTAATTTCTCATATAATTCCAGATCTCAACTCAACTATATTTATATAGCACCTTTCATACAAACATGCAGCCCAAAGTGCTTCACAAAGCAAGATCAAAACAGCACAGACACAAATAAAATAAAAATAAAAAGACAATGACAATTTTGCAAGTCTGGAAATTACAATAATAAACTGTTGAACATTTTTTTAACAAACACCAGGGATAAAAAATAATAATAATAATTTTAAACGATGAAACTCAAACTAACACTTTTAACACATTTAAAAGCCTGATTAAAAAGATAGCTATTTTTTTTTTTCTTAAAAATGACAATCGTTTCCTGTTTTAATGTCCAGATGCATTGTGTTCCACAGCTTTGGGGCATAAAAGCAGAAGGCACTCTCACCGATAAACCTTCTATGACCTTCCTCCCCCCCTAAAGGTTAAGCTAGTTTCCGCAGTAACTTCACAGTAAACTTATGTTCTTCCGCTACAGAAGGAGCAGCGAAACGCTAAGGAGGCTGGTGGGAACTACACTCCGGCTCTGACGGAGCAGGAGGTGTACGCTCAGGTGGCCCGGCTCTTCAAGAACCAAGAGGACCTGCTCTCAGAGTTTGGGCAGTTTCTCCCTGACGCCAACAGTTCAGTGGTGAGCAGAGACCCTTCGCTCTTCTGTACTCGCACTTACTTCAAGTATGGTGTTAGGTTTTTTTTCCTTAATGTGTCTTATTTAAATACTTTTCCCCAAGTTAAACAGTCAACATTAAACCTTCCTCTTAAGAGTAATCCCATTGTATCTGTACTTCTGGAGATCGTAGTGGAAGAGAGCGTCTTCGTGCACCCTCGTCTTCATCAGAGTTGTGTATTATTCCCCATAGCTGTTAAGTAAAACCACAGCGGAGAAGGCAGAGTCCGTGCGGAACGACCACGGCGGTACTGCCAAGAAGCTGCAGCTCAACAACAAACAGAGGCCCAATCAGAACGGCTGCCAGATCCGTCGTCACCCGACTCCAGGGTCCACACCCCCTGTCAAGGTACACGCACGCATCCTCACGTACGGCTGAAGCTACACTCCGCTCCTTTTGCTTTCTTATTCCCGGTCTGTTTTTGTAATAATGGTACCGATGTCTCCTTTTTTTTTTTTTTTTTTTTTGCTATTCAACGCTACAGAAGAAGCCCAAGTTACTGAATTTGAAAGATTCCTCGGTGGCAGAGGCCAGCAAGCACGGAGTCGGAACAGAATCTCTGTTCTTTGAGAAGGTGAGCTTTTTTGGTTTGTGATGCAGTTTTAGAATATAATTGCTTTATCGAGAATCTAATAACGGTTGTCTATTATATGTTTAACTTGTAAACTAGAGCTGCAGCAATTACTTGATTGACAGAAAAAGAATCTGCAACTATTTTTATAATCGATTAATCGTTAAAGTAGCTTTTAATACAAAAACAAAAATCTGAAATATGGAGATTTCCTGCTTTTCTTAGTGTAATATCATTTTAAAAAGAATATTTTTGGGTTTTTGAAAAAATTATTTAGAAAATAATCGACAGGTGAATCGATATTGAAAATCATTGTTAGTTGCAGCTGTAACGGTGTGTGTAAAACTTTCCAATAAGACTATAGACAGTTTCTTTTATGTACCTCCACCCGGCTCCGTCACATACTGCTCTTGTGATTATTTCTCACCACAGGTACGCAAAGCCTTGCGAAGTGCAGAGGCCTACGACAACTTCCTGCGGTGCCTGGTCATCTTTAATCAGGAGGTGATCTCCAGGGCTGAACTCGTGCAGCTGGTGCTGCCCTTTTTAGGGTGAGGACTCAGTCCGTTCGCCTGGAAGATTTCATAAAAGTTAAACTTTTTTTTTTTTCACAGTACGCTGTGAAAATATCGTACATATGTTTTTTTTCACTTAATTATGTTTTTACAGAAAATTTCCCGAGCTGTTCAACTGGTTTAAAAACTTCTTGGGATATCGGGAAATGTCCCACATCGAAACATACCCTAAGGAACGGGCCACCGAAGGCATCGCCATGGAGATTGATTATGCTTCCTGTAAGAGGCTCGGCTCCAGTTACAGAGCTCTGCCCAAAAGCTACCAACAGCCCAAATGCACCGGCAGAACTCCACTTTGTAAAGAGGTAAGCACACTACTCTTAGAGAAACTAAAAGTTAAGAGTTGGATTTGGAAAATGTCATAAACAGCGTCATCATTTATGTTTCATTTCTGATCACTCAAACTCCCGTTGTCTTTTCTTCATCCAGTTAATAACATATCCAGCTTGTGTACAGATCAGATGTATGGAAAAGTTCCCTTTTGAAGATGACAAAGTGTTTTGTTTCCCGCCGTGTCCAGGTCTTAAATGACACCTGGGTCTCCTTCCCCTCCTGGTCTGAGGACTCCACGTTTGTCAGCTCCAAGAAGACTCAGTACGAGGAGAATATCTACAGATGCGAGGACGAGCGCTTTGAGGTGAGCAGGGACATTAAACATTTACAACTTGTCTGTTGATATCACCACAGGGGGGGGAAATGGGAAAAAGATTGCAAATGAGGAGAGATTCAAACAACAGTACGAGAAGGACAGTCACAGGCGTATTTCAGTTGCTGGGAAAGGAAGTAGGAAAAAAAATAAATAGAGAGAGAAAATGGACTCTTTCTCATTTTGCAGACTTTTTTTTATTTATTTCATTCAGAAGATTCTGTCTTGTTTTCTTGTACTTGAAATGTAGGCCATAGGTTCATTGTGCTATAATACATTTATTCATGCAAGTTCAATGTGTCTGTATGTTAAAAGTATCCTACTTTGAAAATAAATGTTGCTGAAATGATATGGAAATGCTTTTAGCTGGGAGAAAGAACAGAACAAAAAAACTGAATTTTTGTTTTACAGCATGAGCTTTTGAATTAAACATAAAGGCCGTGGTGCCACAGCAATGGATATTAAAACCGCTGTGTTTTCTCACCCGCAGCTGGATGTAGTACTGGAGACCAACCTGGCCACCATCAGAGTCCTGGAGGCGGTACAGCGGAAGTTGTCCCGCATGTCGGCGGAGGAGCAGGCCAAGTTCCGCTTGGACAACACGATGGGCGGCTCCTCGGAGGTCGTACACCGCAAGGCCATCCAGAGGATATACGGAGACAAGGCGCCCGACATACTCGACGGCCTGAAGAAAAACCCGGCCGTGTCTGTCCCCATCGTGTTGAAGAGGTGGGAGTCGAACCTACTAAAGAGGATTTTATATTCCTTTTTAATTATCTGTGTGTGTGGAAATAGAAGCTACCTTTGAGTTTTCAGTAAGGTGCATACACGCAAACACAAACGTGTGTTTCACAAGTTCTTTGTTTACATTGTGCAGTAAGTGTGTGTACACCAGCCTCTTTTGGGGCCAGACTGAGGTTATGAACCACAGTTTATAAACGCGCTCGTCCACACAGGGGAGGAAAAGCCAATATAATGTTGGAGTGGTGGATTTAAAAAAAAGGCTCTAAAGATTTAATGTGTGCTTTTAGACGCCACATTCCCACATTGCTGCGATAAGACTTAAAAGAGACTTTAAGGCCTGAAAAGCATAATGTTGCAGCAGATGTTTTGAGTCTTGTTAGGATGTAGAGTACTAAAAGTTTCACTGAATACTCCAACACCCTTTGTTGTAGTTTGAGGGTCAAGTTGCAGATTTTAGTTTAAAATGTTAGTTCGGAGATCGTGCGGTACATTACTTGACCTCGCTTTGTCTTCTAACCAGATTAAAGACCAAGGAGGAAGAGTGGCGGGAAGCCCAGCGGGGCTTCAACAAGATCTGGAGGGAGCAGAACGAGAAGTATTACCTCAAGTCTCTCGACCATCAAGGCATCAACTTCAAACAGAATGACACCAAAGTGCTTCGATCCAAGTCCATGCTGAATGAAATCGAAAGCATTTATGATGAGGTGAGTTTCTTTTTTACTGTACCTCAGTACACTATAAAAAAAAATATAGATTCTTTTTATCTGGATAGACGGGCAAACATCAATCAGACATTTTCTCGCCTTTTTGCTTTTTTCTTTTCTTTTATATATGAAAGATAAAACAAAATCAAGAAGAAAAAAAATAGTAAATAGAATAATAAACAAAATAAATATTGATTTTAAAATGCTGTACCTCACCACATACACAGTACATCTTCTTCCACATACTCACAAACATACCTACACATCTGCCCATACATACATATTTTTCCACAGATTTTTAATCTGCCATTAAAAATAATAATAATAATGTACATAATAAACAATGAAATTAAAAATGCATTCATTAAATAAAATAATTCATTCATTAATCAAAAAAATAAAACCTTCATTGAAAGATGTTCTCTATTCTGTATCATTTGTTTTCTTTTAATGTCATGTTTTTATACGACAAACTGCTTTAGAAAACTATCTCAAATACGTTCAGTATCACACAAAATCCTATATTCTGTGCATCCAAAATGCTGACATTGAATTGTTTTTGCTCTGCAGCGCCAGGAGCAGGCGTCTGAGGAGAACGCCACTCCTCCCATTGGCCCCCAGCTGACGCTGGCGTACGAGGACAGCCAGATCCTGGAGGATGCAGCGGCGCTCATCATCCACCACGTCAAGCGGCAGGCCAGCATTCAGAAGGAGGACAAATACAAGATCAAACAGATCATCTACCACTTCATCCCCGACATGCTGTTCTCTCAGCGGGGCGAGCTCTCCGAGGTAGAGGAGGAGGAGGAGGAGGAGGAAGAGGAGATGGATCTGGAGGAAGGCGCCTCCAAAAAGCACAACGGCGTCCCCGGCAGCGGGAGCCCCTCCAAGTCCAAGCTGCTGTTCGGCAACATGGCGGCGCAGAAGCTGCGCGGCTCTGACGATGCCTACAACCTTTTCTACGTCAACAACAACTGGTACATCTTCCTGCGGCTGCACCAGACGCTGTGCTCGCGCCTGCTGCGGCTCTACGGGCAGGCGGAGCGACAGATCGAAGAAGAGGTCAGAGAACGAGACTGGGAGAGGGAAGTCCTGGGACTGAGGAAGGAGAAGAACGACAATCCAGCCACCCAGCTGAGACTGAAGGAGCCAAGTGAGCAACAACAGACTCGCACGTTTAATGTTCTTAATGGGAAATGCAAACAAACTCAGAGGATTTATGCTCTGTCCTCAATGAAACGGCTCGGTTTTCATTTAGTTTTGGGCCACATTCCTGCTCTCTAACACATATTTCACATTCCTCTTCTCTGGAGAAAAGCATTTAAAGAACGTGTGTACGTGGGGACATTGCAACAACAGTTTTATTGAAACTGATTACTAAGCAGTAACATAAATTTACAAAAAAAGTGGATGAAAATACAAAAGCATACTGTGTATTTACCCAGGGAATCACTCTGATTTGAAAAAAAATGTACTTGGATAATTGATTTGTAATGCAGCCTTTTTGTCATGTGCGGATCCACTCAGCCATCTGGTTCTTTTTTTATTTCATTCTTTATATTTTTCCTTCTCTCTAGTGGACATTGAGGTGGAAGATTACTACTCAGCCTTCTTGGAGATGGTGAGGAATTTGCTGGATGGAAATATGGAGGCTTCTCAGTACGAGGACTCACTGAGGGAAATGTTCACCATTCACGCTTACATCGCCTTCACAATGGACAAGCTCATCCAAAGCATCGTCCGGCAGGTGAGTTTCTTCCCTCACTTCCGGTTTTCGCTCGTCATTTGTCACTTTAAGCCTCCGTTAGGCTACTCCGTTAGACAGTAATTCTGACACTTTTTTTAAATGGTTGTTTTCCACTTTAAAACCATTCCTTCTCTCCATCCAGCTCCAGCACATCGTGAGTGATGAGATCTGTGTCCAAGTAACGGACCTCTACCTCTCAGAGAGCGCTAACGGCGCCAGCGGAGGAACCACGTCCACCCAGGCATCAAGGAGCTCAGCGGAGGTCATGTATCAGAGAAAAGCCGAGCAGGTCATGTCTGATGAGAACTGCTTCAAGGTAAATGCACAAAAATACCTGGGGACATTATGCAATGGGAGATGAAACATTGTGCCGAAATTTATGTAAACAAAGTATGGAAATCACTTAAATTCAGTTAATTTAAGGAGAACTACTTTAAATGACTAAATCTTCTTCACGCTTCTCTGCTAGGAGTCCATTGGCTTCTCAAATATCTAAAATTATGTTATTAATAAGTTTACAAAATCTGCCGGCCTGTTTAACATACATGTGCTGTCTGCAGAATACCAAATCATTTACCGTGATGTCCTTTTTATATTACATATATATCTTTTTTTTTAAGTTACACTTACTGATAGAACACTTGTCACACTTCTGATTCTGGATTCCAACCCTAAGATGTTCATGTCGCCGCCTCGTACATTTCTCTTCACACTTGCTTTGTCACCGTGCCAGGTGATGTTTTCGAGGAACAGAGGGCAGGTGCAGCTCATGGTGGAGCTGCTCGACACAGAGGAGGAGAACTCGGACGAGCCCATGGAGGCTGAGGTAGGAAACCGTTAATCCCACTTGAAGACATGTTTGTATGCTTCTTTATTTTCAAGCCACAGGATATTTCCTTTTTTTTTTCTTCTATTTTTATAAACCAGTTAGTATTTTTAAAGCAAATAGTCCCTGTGATGGCTGATGAACTGCCAAAATTAGGGGGACTCTGAAATGTGTTTTTTTTGTCTTAAATTTCCACACTGATGTTTAGTGGCAGACTATTATTTGGCTGCTTGTTTGACAATAAGTAATATCTTTGAGTATTATTTTATTGTATGAGGGAACTACATATCCAGTGAATAAATGCAAATAAAAGTTGTCATTGTTTTTTACATTTTGTCTAGTAAGAAGGTCCACTTTTCCAGCTGGAGTGGAAAAACTAGTAAGGACCTATTGCCAACCTTTTGGTAATACTGGTGTTAGTAGTAGTGTTTGTATACCTAACCTGTGCTATAAATGTGTGCTTTTACTTGTCCCTTGTTTGCAGCGTTGGTCTGATTATGTTGGACGCTACTTAAACCCAGATTCCACCACACCTGAGTTGAGGGAGCACCTCGCTCAGAAGCCAGTTTTTCTTCCCAGGTGAGTTGTCACTTCAGGTCACTTGTTTTTGTCAAATTTGCAATGAATTTTTTCGAATTGTGAATGCAGTTTCATTTCTTTTGACTCAGAAAAAATAGGGTGATGTTAATGGTAAGGACTTTTCTTTTACTGCATAACATCAGAGTATTTTAGTAATCTGAACACATCTCCTATGAAAGTCAAATGCAAAAGTCGAACATGAGTCCTTTTTTGATTAAATGAACTCCAATCGATTTTGTTCTGACACTTTCCTGCCGGGTCTCATTAGTCACTCTCATCACGTTTGTCTTTGCGCTCCGTAAAACAAGGAATCTGAGACGCATCAGGAAGTACCAGAAGGGCCGGGAGCAGCTGGACAAAGAGGCCTGCGAGGGTGGCAAGAAGTCCCTGGAAAAGGAGAAAATGGAGTGCATGTTCAAACTCAACTCGTACAAGATGGTGTACGTCTTTAAATCTGAGGATTACATGTACCGACGCACGGCCCTGCTGCGAGCTCACCAGGTATTCACTGCTTCTTCCTGCTACTATTACCTGCTGACACCTCACTGACCTCCAGATGACAGTTACTCTGCCACATGGATCCCTTACTGTGTTTATCAGATGTAGGGGGAGCAGTTTATGTGCTTTGATGGTGTCGGTTGGCCTTTGTTAACACTTATTTACTTTTTAAAAATTTCTTTTATTAAGAGTTGGAAATGCATTTGGCCAAGAGACAGGTTTCCTAAAGATTTATGAAACGATAAAAAGATGAGCATAACAATGAAGATTTTTGGATTTTGTTATATGGATCGTATTACTGCAAAGATGTGCAAAAGTCATTTGATATTTTTGAAACAAAAAAAACATGTCAAAATCCAGTATTTGTAGCAGGTTGTTCCACTGTTCCTTATTCTCTGTTTAAGCTATCAAAGCATGTACTTTTTAAGCGGACATGATTTAATAGAGGGGGCAATAACAGAGCTCTTTGCTGATTACAATATTTTCCTTCCGTTTCAAGAATTGAAGACCCGACCGTCTACAGTTCAGTCTGACTGAATCTAATTTTTCAGTTAACGTAATAGTTTTGACAGTCTAGGAAATGCACTTATTGGCTTTGAGATTTTAATGAGAAGATTAAACTGCCGTAGTTAACTAAAAGTCTGGGCATTTTAGTCTCATTTTAGTCAAAGAACACTAACTATTTTAGTAAGTTGTAGTTACGTCAATTAAAACTGTTTCACTCATCATTATATTGAACATTTTAGTCGATTTTAGTCTTGCCTTGTTTCTTTCTCCCAAACCCAGTTGTTGTCATTGTTAACTTTAACTCAAGTAAATTTAATCCTGGATGAGTCCTGCTGACTTTGGGACTTTCACAGAGTTTAATGAGGTCAGTCTCGTCTTTGATTGATGGATCTTGGAAAGATTGTTGACAAAACTGGTTAAAACAGGTTCTGTCTTGTGCCGATCCTCTCTCTTAAGAATCCTGTCTGTAGCTGTCATTGTCTAACCACCGAGTATAATAACAGCATCTCCTTTTTCCTCAGTCACACGAGAGGGTGAGCACGCGGCTGCACAAACGCTTCCAGGCCTGGGTGGACGTGTGGGCCAAGGAGCACGTCACCCGCGACATGAACGGCGAGACGAATAAGTGGCTGATGGGCGAAGCGCGCGAAGGTCTTTTACCCTGCACCACCAGCCGCCAGCCAGAGATCCTTCACTACGTGAACATCAATAAGTACCGCGTCAAATACGGCCCACCCAGCAAGGCGCCGTAGCTGAGGAGAAAGGGGAGAGAGACTGGGATTTCTGGGGGTGATGGGTCTGAAGTCAAACAGGTCAGGAGTAGAGGTAGGGACGAGGGCTTATTAATGTGTTTTTAAGGCCGACACGGGAGCACGATTAAGCTAGCTACCGTGTGTTGCAGCCGGGGCGGCAGGATTACTGATTTTACCAGCGTTTTTAGCTGGGCCCAATTTTTTCGCAGGGCCTTTGGTGCCAAAACTTAGGAATCGTCACGATCCAGTCGCAGACCTGAGCTCTTACCAGCACTCGGAGCCACTTCTCAAGCAAGCTCACGGGGCTTGGCGACGTAAACGGCGAGCCTGTGAGAGATAGAGTGGTGCTTTTTGTACTTTATCACAATTGAGCTTCGGTTTAGATTTTCGACTGACTGGTTTCGTCCGAAGCCGTCAGAGTAAGAGCTCCATCGGAAACAATCAATCATACAGGGATTTCTTTATGATAGTGTTATTCTACAGTATCCATGGAAAACAATATGGTGGACAAGTGCACTTATTTAGAAAGAGGAACATGTTTCGAAAATGTTGTTTCCCAGATTGAAGGTTTGGAAAGGGAGCACAACAAAGTCTGAGAGGTTCTGGTTCTGACATTCCTGCGTTAAGGCCAAATCACAATTATGTACCTATCACTAGACAGGAGGGTTACATTTCCTTTTTCCGAAACACATGGCAGCATTATTAGAAACTGTGCCTGAGCCCCAAACAGTATTGTTGGGTTAACATCAAATAGCACTGTTGCATTTATATAAAAAAAAATAAAAATGAGAAAAAAAAAGAATTAGCCTCACAACACTGTTTGGTCTCAGACTGTAAAATTGTATAGCTTGTGTATGTCAGATACTGACATGTATTCCAGTGTATGTGTTGTGTATATATATTATATATAGTTCTATTAACACAAATGATCCTCGCCGCCCTGGAAGTCCAACGTTTTTAAAATGCCCTCCGCCTATACACCAGCTTGTACACACACACACACACACACACACACACACACACTCGTCTCATTCTGGGAGGACTGTCCACATGCCGTTCACGTTGTAAATACACTGTATATAGTCTCAGACTTTTTATGACAGATCTGTGTTGTTGTGCTAGTAATACTTTCCAAGCTTACTGTGGACTTTAGTGATAAATGGCTAAAGTTAGTATGTATATGAAAAAGAGAAATGCAAGACCATTTATTACAGTTTTTACCAAAGGGAGTTGATTATAAAAATAGCTGTTTTCCCCCCTTTGTGTGTTCCTTTTATGTCTTTTCTTTTTAATTTCTGTAGTAAAAACATGTGGAAAAAGTAGAAATGTATCCAGGTCTTTCGGTTTTTATATACGAGAAATAACTTTTCTTTTTCTTCTGAATGTGACATTTGGTTGGTAAAAAAATCACTGCCCCCCGCCCCCCTTTGACAACCGACACCGTCCGTGGTGATGGTGGGACTCATTTAATTTTTCTTCAGATGAGTGGACTCCACAACGGTCTCACCTTGTGACGCACGCTTCCCTCCCTGGATAGATTTCTGCTGCAAACATCACCCCACACCATATTTTTGATAATGGAAAAAGTCACACGAGCATGTCTTTAGTCCCTTTATTTAGACATTATTTAAAGTAATAATAAAAACGACATTTGTAGCCTACGGAGCCCTTTGTGGAGTTGTTGAGTGATTTATTTTTTTCACGCTTACTTTCAGTCATTCATGTCAACTGTCAGGAAAGCCGAAAGAAAAACTTTTCTCTTATCAAACACAATAAATACACGCAGATTAGTTTTATTTTTTGTTTTGTCAGATACAGTTTTTAAATTGTAATTCCTGGTATTTACAAGAAGCAAGCCAGCCTCAGTCAATTATATAATTAGATTAATTATAGTAAGTAACAGCACACAGATTGAAAGTTTGTTACACACAAATTATTAAAAAGTCTTTTAAGTTTGACTTCCAAAGGTATTAATGTCACTTATAAACTAAGAGTTGGGTTGTTTTGACTGTAGATTGTGCGCCCAGGAGGCTGTTCAATTCTTTTTTCAACATTAAAACAAAGAACCAACATTATCAACAGAATGTGAAGAGGTAACAGTGTTGACGTCTGTGTGTTGCAGAGATATCTACTGACGTTAGCAGCTAACAGCTAGCGCCGCTGTCCAGTCTTGTAATACCACGTGTTCCTCTAGAGGTGATAGTGAGTCAGTCTGTCCTCAGTACAGAGGGAGAAGAAGTACAGCTGCCTGTAAATATTACAGCCATGTCCAGTGTCTGTTTTATAGTTTGTTTATTGGATTACATTCAAAGTCGCAGAAACGAGAAAACCACCCGCACCCTCACAGCTGCCAGGAGGAAGTTCCTCCGAGTGCATATCTGTCGGCAGCCGCGGGAAACAGCATAGCTTCAGTTAGCAGTTAGCTCGAGTTCAGCCACAGTACAGGAGAACTGCAAACGCTCTGTTGCTGCCGCCACACAGGTCCAGCAGCCCGCTGCGACTCGTTCTGGCTGAGCTCAAGTCTCTTCGGCCGCTGACTGAAGCGGCTGCCGAGTGGCGACCTCTCTCCTCCCCCTGCGGACTGCTCTCCTGGCTGCGCCGCCACCGGGAAGATGAGACGAATATGCGGGTCGTTTTCTGCCAGTTTCAATTTAGTCCAATAAACAAACTAACGTAACGTTACACGGACTACAGCCCTGGTTAACATTAGCGCTCCAGTAAACACACAGGGATCAGCCCCACGTGAAGTTTATAAGACAGCAGTTTGGTCAAATTTTGGTATTCTTGCCCTGCTGACTGACTGACAGGCATTACACAGGAGTAAATGCAATAAACAATATAAAGAACAAATTTAAATACAATAAAAGTGCCAAACTACTACAACTAAAATATGAACATTAGAGTTTGTATGGACCCAGTTTATGGGTGAAATACTGCCCCCTACTTCTTTGGAGCAGGTGGCTCGGAATTGCACATTGAACCTTTTTAAGCCAGAACTAAAATAAATTAAGAATTTTTAATTGGTAAATTCATCCATCCATTTTCTGCCGCTTCTAAGGATCCAGGTCGCAATAACTGAATTAATGATATCGTTAGTTACAAAATTATTATTATTAATTATTAAAATAATGGCTATAAACTCCTGGGAAGTACTGAGTTGCCATTCTTTTATATCTGACAGAACATATGTAAGTGAAGGGGGTATTAAATTGCATTATGGTTTGTGGTTTTGAAAGGTCTTAAATTTAACTTAATGAAGCTGCAGAAACATTGATTTAATTTCTAAAATCTGCTGATCTGATTTTTTAAAAGCCTGTTTGAACTTGCATGAAAACCTCCATCACATGATCTATTCCCTTCGAACCTGCAGAGGGAGTCCTCAGACTGCCCACCAACACACAGAGCTCTTATACATACAGTACTGTTTTATACATGGGGGAATATTAAGTATACTTGGAGATGAATTTGAAAACAGTTAATGACTTAATTTCATTACATCTGGATGGTCTTATTTTTCAGTTTATTAATTATCTGATGAAGTATATGTGTAACGTCACTGATTCTCTGGTTGTCTTCTCCGTGATTATTGGTGTCTCATCACACCAGAATAAAAATAATTTCTAAACAGAATTAAAATAAACGGAGCAAAAAGCAGCAAATACACACGTTTTAAAATAAAAAATAAAAACAGGAGCCAGTTATCCTGCTTTTTTTTTTTTTTTTTTTGCCATTTTTGCTTCATATTCCAAAAAATAATTTCATAATTTCAACAAAATGATTGTAAGTTAACTTGATAGTTAAGATTTTCTGCTTAGATTTTGAATGTCACGCTAACTTTTGAAACGTTTTTCTATAAAATGTGTGGCTGATCAGTGAACGTCTGTATAGCTATGAGACTTGAACATCACTGTAAATAATATCCCCTCAGTGGGTTCACATGCCCCAACGATGCAAAACGGTGCAGACTGGTAGATATTTTCACCTGTTCAGAAACTGGCAAAAGCACATGTTGGGTAACACTGGGATGCAAATGATTGTGATAATCTTAACACACCATACGTCGTCCCTTCTTTTTTTTTTTTTTTAAAGTCTGTTAATCATAAGTGGGTGCAGAAGGCTCTGAATAGGATTTGGTGCAGCTTGAAGCAGTTTAATCTGTGACTGTTGAGAGAGACGGGGCAGACGTCTCTTGGCAGCTTCATGTGAGATTCAGATCTGATGGGAGACAATCTGCTCTGTGATGCAAAAAGTGAATTTCACTGGGAAACTGGCCAGGCTCCAGTCAGGCCTCTATGGGTGGTCCCGCGTACTGTACAGTGAGAGCAGAGTAGAAGTGAGGCTGAACATCCCCTAACCCAAACTTCACCTCCCTTTCATAGGGCCCTACTTCCAGTACCTGCGGCTTTCAGCCCCTTAACAAAACACTCAAAGACACACACCCTTTACCCACTTGGCCGTCGCGGTGCTGAGGCCCTGACGAGGAGTGAGGCCGACACATGCCAGCAGAGCCCTCCATGCCTCCCACTGGCAGCGCTAACAATGAGTTCCTCAAAGGCAGCACCGGCTGAGGGGGAGTTTTTTTTTCTTTTTGTTTTTTTTTTTTCTCCCAAAGCTCTTCTGCGTGATTTCTTCCTTGGAGTGCACACTCCTGAACTTTCAACAGCTTTCAGCTCTCTAATGTCGGCACTTCCGCAACTTCTGACTCAGAGAGCAGAGCTATTGTCACAACTACAGAGCTCGTATTGTCCCACAAGCTCGGAGGCCCCGGCACTCACAATGCACAGCAATTAACTCACTGAGAGTGACCACGTTCATTTCTCTTCTTTGTTCTTGTATGTGGGGAGGTGGGGTTTTTTATTTATTTTTATTTTTTTAAATTATTTAAACAGTGTTTGCTATATTTCAAAATTCAACATGCACTTTTGCTCTTTTACAGATGAGGAACAAAACACCTGAATACTTGTCCTGCACTTCTTGGTGGAGTAGAAAATCTTGGCAACCATGACTCAAAGTTTACAGCATTTGGATGATGTCAGGTTTTTACCCTGTGTGCAGAACACATCCGCAGCGCTGCTGAATAAGGGCAGATCCAAAACTAGGATGTATTTTTGGAATGGGTTATAAGGTTTGAAGACCGGCGGATTAGAAGAATGAAAAGCTTGAATTGGAGCAGCTATAAATAACACAAAGCGCTCATCTTTTTCATCTGTCTCACAACTTCACGGGTGATTTCCACCCGCTGCACCCTGAGGCCGCTATTGTCTATATGAGAGGATCTTTTTTCTGTATGGTTTCGGATGCACAGCCCAGCTGAGATGTCTCTGCGTTACAGGCTGATTTGTCTTGATGATGAGAAACCCTGCAGGCTCCTCTCCTCCTATAAAAGGATTAGTGAAGTCTGGCACTCTTACATAACCGCTGCAAGCTCCTGTGCTGAACAGTCGAGTTCGTAACTCTCCACCAACTGTTTTAACCTTTTAATGGCCATTTTACACTGGCAGAGGTGTTGAACGCAAGACGGCACGTATCCTCGTCCACCTTTTATTTGTCCAGGTTTTCAGATATCCATCTCTGAGACATCCGCCTCCACCCAACGCAGTGGATGTGAAGCACATTCTTTGGTGCCCAAAGGCGCTATTTCTCTGGTAGTGATGAGGACAGGGTTTCTGAAAAGACGTTGCTGTGGGTATTTAGAATATTTACCACAGATATTCAGATCTAAAGTATGTGAAAATAATAGTTGATGGGCTAAAATATGCAAAACCACCATTATATTATTGTGTTTGCCATGTAATACACTCAAAAGTCTCTAGACAATATTATTAGTCAGGTGCTTTAAATGTAAATGTTTTTTATCATCACCATGTTGATTCTCTTCTTCTTCTTCTTCTTCTTCTTCTTCTTCTTCTTCTTCTTCTTCTTCTTCCTCTCCCTCTCCTCCTCCTCCTCCTCCTCCTGGGCTCTGAATATATGCCTGAGAAAACCATTTATTGCGACCTCAGCGTGACTAAATATATCACAAGATGAAAGTCATTGGGGACGTCAGAGGCACAAAGCATGCTGGGTAATTTAACACACAGCGACACTCGGTTGAACTTGACCTTTTTCCGGCCTCCCTTGGTGTTCATATCCAGTAAATGTACATTAATGTGCTGCATGTTACGCCTTCTACAGCAGAGTGGAGGGTTAGTCAGCAACATCTGCCAGGGTTAAACACAAGTGCACTCATTAGCATTCTTCTGACATTTTTGAGGCCTGTACTGTATAACTTTAGTAGTGTTGTGACAGTACAAAGTTGGTATTACCATTTTGGTCTGAGCAGTAATGTCTCCTCATAGTATAATAATTCCTCATTGCATGGAGGACCGTGTGCTCTCACAACTATGGTAAGTACGGTGGCTCAAAGTTTAAACAACGAGTCTTTCTGTAAACTGTGATGGATGGTGATGTCTTAGAACAAAAGTTTGAGTACTTATTCAACTTTTTGTCGTACTTTTCTCTTCTTAATTAGTCTGGTTTACCTGGATGTTTGTTTATCACGTCTGATAATCGGACTTTTCATGTTTCTTGCCCCATCCGACCTCTTTCTTACGTTGTTGCCAGCGTCCCCACATTTCAGCAATTACCTTGGTTTGTCATTATTGTCATTATTGCCAATAGGAATGGTGGGCAAAACTAAGAAAATAAGACCAGGGTTGCTTGAAACTGGAATGCACTAATTAGTCTAAGGTTTTATTTTGCAGGAAAACCCAATGAGTCTTTTTCAGAAGCGTCCTTAAACTCCAAAACCCACTCAGGCCCTGGGAGGAGCTAAAGTGGGACACCAAGTGGAGACGAGGAGGGAAACTTTTGTTTTTTTTTTAGGAAGCGGCGTTGTGCTCCACTGTACTCACAGAGGCTCCACTGTTTGGTGCCCAGAAGAGAGCAGTAAGACAGGCGGAGGGGCCCCTTCCCGACAAAATGGAGCATAAACACAACAATCCCTTTATTCAGCTGTTTGGACCTGCCATCTGAACAGCAGCTTGTCATTAAATTAACATCACAGCAGGCGCGCGCCCTGGCCCTTGCTTCCCGGGGCATTGTGGTGCACTCAGGAGGAAACTCATTCTTTCAGGGGATACCAGGTCAAAAAGCAGGGGTGGTATAGACTCGTCCCAGCAGTCTTGGCGTTGAGGAATGGGAACAGTCGGCGCTCCACTGTGTTAGTCCTCGCGAGGCCGAGCGCTGAAAGGACAACCTTTTAATCTCTGGCAGCCGTGAAGGACGGAGACAGATTTGCTTTTTGTTTTTGATGTTGTGCCACTTTCTCGCCATATCCACCCCCGAGGACAAAACTGTAGTCCACGCCAAGGCCTCTGACCGCTGGTGAGGCTGCAACACATTTCACAGCAGCGAGGCTGTGGCTGTGTTGGCCCGGATCATCACGCTCATGTGTCGTGCACCTGCTCCGGTTCCGGGGGTTGGTGTTCCCCAATGGTTTTCAAGTTGAAAGATTTGTATGGTAGCATTGCACTGGCTGGCTCGTGAACCAAAACAGTAAATTAGCCTCAGAGCGGCACAGAAACGCTGTTTAAATAAGAGAAAAGCTCAATTATTGGTCGAAGAAGAGTCAACAGAAGAGTCAAAACCCCGGTTTCTAAGAAAATGTAATACATTCACTTTACCTTCGATTGAACCGATCCATCCTGTGTGAATGGGTTCATTTATTTAGGGCAACCAATTCTCTTTGCCTCAAGCTTTTGGCATTAAAAAGCCTTTTTTTCTGGAAAAAAAAGCCTCAGCTCACCAGAGGAAGAAAGAGGGAGAAGTCTGACCAGCAAATAAAGAGGGAAGTTTAAATACTAGTAGTTTTTATAACAATATTCACATCTTGTTTGGTAAAAAAAAGATACACACGTGAGCTTCAGGCCTTCTGGTGGCATTCATTTGTACTGGTTTGGATACCCAACGACCAGCTGCCAGAATCAGTTCAACTTGCTTCCAGCACGTGAAACGGCAGCGGCACTTTCTGTACCAAAGAACCTGAGCAGTTTCTTTTCACAAATCTGCTTCATGCTACAACTACATCTTGTGTGGAGTCCAGTGCACAGCCCCCAAACCCAGGAGCAAACACACCTCGGGTGCCATGTTTGGTGCTACGTCAGGTCCTAAGATTTAAAATTTCTACAAAAATATGTATCACTCGTAGTCCCCCTCTGACTTTCCTCACGTTTCATATCATTCTCTGCACTTAGCTGTTAAAACAAAGGCCAAAAATGGTATAAAAAAAAAGAGAAGGAAAACACTTCATTGTAGTATCTGATCTTTCCATTATACTGGACACAATTGTATGAAAATGAAACAATGAGCTATTACTCATAACGTTAACTGCTGTCACTATTTCACACCTAACCTTTAATCTAGACCTCTGTGCCGCTCTACAGTATATTATCCCACATGCCTAATAATTGTCCTGGTGTAACGACACCACTGTCTATTACAGCTATTATTCGTTTCATTTTTGACAAAATCTGCCTCCGTCATTGCTTCTCTGCCTTCCTCTTCACTGGACTTTCCATTCTCATCTCTGTCTGACCACCTTGTTGGTAAAACAAGGGGCAGCACAGACCGCTGGCCAATCGGGTTATAAAGGCAAGTGAAGCAAAAGAGGTCAGTTAGATGGACTGACCACGACGCTACTGTGGCTGCTCGTTCCGATAAAGTTGCCTCCACATGACGGACCCTGAGGGGGAAAGTCACACGAGGACAACTTTCCTCATTTCTTACTTCTGTGTGAATTCCAAAATACATCTCGCAAACGCCTCCTCGTGCCCCTCTGGATTTAAAACCCACCGTGAAAGAATGAACGCTTTTAATGTGGCCTGCGTACGTGAATAGTCGACTCATGTAAATGTGTAATGTGGCATTGGTCACGCGGGAGCGACGGGGCCCTGCTTGGAAGCTTTTGACCGTATTAGCGCCGGTCTGCCTCGTCTTATCTCGCCGCCCCACTCTGTCTTTAATCTTGTCGCCTCAGAAGTGTATCAGACACAAAGACGTGTCTCTCGGGAGTGTCTGGGAAGAACGGCAGCGGGGAGCGGGAGGCTGGAGCATGATGGGACGTGGGGTTTTAAAAGCCAAAAGCTCTTTTTTAAAGGGGCAGTTCAGGGTTTTTAAGTAAGTGTGACTGAGTTCACCTAGAAGCTGGGAGACCTTGCAGGATCCTCCAAACACGCACCGGTGGTTTTGTCTGAGATTTCAGGAGGATACGTTCATAGAGCTTGTGAAAGTGTTTCTATAGAGGTTCAAGTATTATTTGTTTTTTCACTATTTCACTATTCTAACTTACAGCCTGAAAAGCAACACTTTGTTCCCAAAGCCGGAAACATGTGAAGACCTGAGCCAGCCCAAGATTTATTTTGCTTCCAAGTTGACCCCCCACCTGCTGACCCCAGTACTTAAGAGGGAACAGGTAATATTTTACATATGACTGTATATTAACTCCAAAATGACTTTGCAGTTAAACTGTCCATGTTATTTATTGCAAAGCATGAATACATATTTGTTGATTTTCTTAAAAAACAATGCCACCTTAAGGTCAATGTAGTAGCTGCTGGAGGTTTCAATCATATCACAAGATTGTTATTAGCAGGTGGAACTTTCCCTGTTGTCCGTTATTATTTTTTTAGCACTTTAAGATTTTGTAAGGATTGAAAAGCCGCACCAGCTGTTGGACCTCTGACCCAACATCACAGCTGGGTGTGGTCAGGTGTGATCTGTTGTACTTGAGACTACGCCCAGCTGTGATGTAGCCAGGTACTATAGTGCCATGCTGCTTCACTGCTGCACGGGATGTGGAAAAAGCACGTAGTCAGCACTAGTTGTCAGAACAAGCCAGATTATTAAATTGGGTGCAGTTTCTCTTTAATGTTTTACGGGGGAAAAAATGGAAAATCCTAATATTTGCAAGTTCATGACAACTGCTGATGAACACTGCTAAATTGACCTTGAGGTGACTTTGTTTTTTCTGTTTCTGAAGTAAAGCATGACATTTTAACCTCCGTACCAATTTGGTGTTCATTTAAAGATTCTCTGTGGAGTTTTTGAACGCTTGTGGCGCCCTGGAGCTATGACAGCTGGAGCAGTAAAAAGAAATATAAGTCAAGAAAATATGTCAACGTACCGACAACAGGAGGCAAAGAGCAAGCTGATGTAAGTAATGCAGGATCCAAAGTATTTTCTAAAAAGGGGATTTGCACATATTTCATGACGAAGGAAATGTGTTTATCGTGTGTGTTTGGCTTCAGTGATTTGTGGGAAACACTGAACGCAAACATAACTTTGTCTGTTTACAGGATAACTTTTTTAATACAGGTGAATATTATCAAGAAAGAAGCTTTGCTACTGTTTGTTCCTTTTTTTTTTTATTATTGTTTTTTATTGTTTCCTGTCATTGAACATGAATACTTAATCAAGGCAACTGATGACTAAATCCTACGAACACAGCCGACACCAGGAGTTGCAGATATGGACACTGAGATATCCAGCTACTTTACTGCGGACACGACACTCACTACGAACAACCAGATTACAGAGACATCGCTATTGTTTGTGGAGACTATGCAAGACTGATGCTGAGAGATTACACAGGATACTTTGCGAAGGTGTTAGCGTGTTAGCGCGACAGAGTGTTGTTGGGTTCAAACGAGGCGTCGCGGTCCAACGGGAAGTCTGTCGTGTCCTGAGGAAGGTGCAGAGCTTCATTCCCGGACGTAAATCCTTGTGCACACTACATCGTCTGCCCCAAAGGTCTGGAAGAAAAACGGAAAGGAGAATTGTGTGTTTTAGACACCTGATAGTGAGTAGCCCTGACAGTCAAAGCTGGGGAAGAAATGTTCAATTAGCATCACATTTTAAAGCTCAACAAACACCTGTGACAGTAAGCAATATGCCTCAATATGCTTCAAGTACGTGTTGGATGGTCTAAGGCTGCATGTGTTAGCAACGGTAGCCCTGCGTGAAAAAAACCCAGCAATCTCATGTATTTAAGTGACAAAAAAGTTGAACCAGGCTCAATATTTGCCAATCAAATACATACAAGCGCCCGTGGTGGATTACTTTGTAATATTTGCGACGAATGATGAAACAATTGCCCCGTGATCATTTTACAGAGTTGTAAAAGTTGTAATAAGAGTACAACCGCAGTTTTTTGGCATCTGATAAGCCTCCGAAGTCACATCCGTTCCTCAAACTTGACTTCCTGGATCGTCTTTCATGTCTCACAGGTAACAAGCGACACACATCCCTACCATCATTGCTTTTACACAATGTAAGCGACTGCGTTGGTGGTTGATTTCGTTCTGAACTTGCGGGGGGGGGGCGTCCGTCTCCAGCTCTCTTTTTCTACTAATCATCATGCAAAGACTACAAAGAAACTCGAAAAAGCCTTTAGAGAGGCAGTGGATGCATCGTGCACGAAGCCATCAGACGTGGCAACAATGACACATACTACGGACTTACAAGCACACTGCACCTTACGAGTCTTTTCCTCTTTTTGCCCTTTAAAAACCTTTTAAAAGTGGACTTTGCGTTTGTTTTTTGAAATGAACGGACACATAGTTGGGTTTTGACAGTACTACCATATTGTTTGCGGGATGAGTGATCTGAAAATGTCAAAGAAATCCTATTAACCAATGATGCATGTGTCACAGCATCACAGTCAAAATGATGGCCATCAATCTAGGTCATAGTGTTGACGATGAAACCAAAAGTGTTTCTTGTGGCTGATTTATGCGTCCCTCCCTGTAGATCAACAATACCGAGCTAGAAGTGATTGAGTCCAATCCTCTGATGTGCCGTCATCTTTCCGTTTTATTTCAGGCTGATGTAGCCAGAGAAAATCCACACGACTTTGCCCCTTAAAGTCTTTTCAGACTAAACCAATTAAACGGATCATGCAAATCGTATGGAAATGTGCCCCACTTACAGTGTGAACTGCCACAGACAATCAGACCTTCGCTTTATGATCGCTACTCCTCCTTTGAGTCCCGAGCTGAAGCTCTGCAATTGTTGGATTTGTCTCATTGTCTGGAGGTTTTTTTGAAAACAGATAGATATGATTCAGATTCAGAACGTGTTTGTTTTGGGTTGTCTTTCTAAAGACAGCTCTCCAATAGTACATGAGCAGGTCTATTAAGCTGTGCTGTGATGTCCTTTCCTAACTCATGTCAAGATTTTTGATTGATTGGTTAGTTTGGACATCTAGCAGGGTAGTTAATGAGGTTTTATATTTACACATGTAGGTATATATTGGTTCCAATCGCAGTCAAATATTGACAAAATGATTACGAGTTGCAGTTTTGAGAACAACTCTGCTGCTGCACAGAGAAGAGACTAAATACTGCCAGACTGGACCAAAGCTAAGTACATTATCTGTTAAACATCGACAGTCATGTTCTAATTTTAAGAAAGCACAAGAAAGCTGCAGACTATTTTGGGCTTCAGTACTTCAAGGTTTATCAAAATTAAGCAAGTTGCATTGCTTTCTACTCTAAAGATTTTAGTTTTTTTTCTGCTTCTGGAAGCATCCTTTTCCTATTTATGGTGGACATATAACACGGATATTTCTAAATCTATAACTTCTTCTAGGCCAGGATGTCTGTGACTTCTACAAACAAAAAAGTATAATTTGGAGGATGAGAACACCAGGCATAACAAAACACACAATAAAACGCAAAACATATAATTAAATTATTACATATATAATGTAAATGTAATTATTCCATTTTATATTATGCACTTTATTTAGATTATTATTACATTGTAATATATATAATATAATACATAAAAATGTTTACAATAAATATTACCCAGACAAAAAAAAAAAAACGTTTTATTCTTTCTGTGCGGCCCGGTAACAAATGATCCACGGCCCGTCACTGGTCCGCGGCCCGGGGGTTGGGGACCCCTGGTATCACTGACTCTAACGTAGTTTATAACAGCAAAGAGTAACAGGAAAGTTGGGACACACTTTTTTTTACCTGCACATCTCCCAATGTGCCATTCATGCTTCAGCACCAGTGGCTCGTTCATCAGCTGATTGGCTACAAGCTGATTAGTGGCGTCCAATCAAATTCATACAGGTGGAGAGCGTCACAACGTCAGATGCTGAAGCTCCCTCCCCCACCCCGGCTTCCTTGTTAGTTTGTGTAGCTTTGTGTGCTATTGTCGATATGGATTTAATGTTTATTAAGGAGAGATAGTTCTGCCAGCTGTATCCTCCTTGATGTCTCCGAGAAACTACGTTTGTATACAACACATTTTTAACTACAAATACGTTTTAAAGGAAATGCAATCGTGGCCGGATTACATTTTATATCAACATAATGACATAACAAACACAATATAATAAGCTAGGGTAGGAAATGTATTTTAGAAGCGTTTTTTTGTTATATTTTTATTTTTATTTTTACACCCCGACAGCAATCAATAAATGAAATGCTGTGACAAAAAAAAAATAAAAAAAATGTATTAATCTGGTATTTGTATTAATCAGCTTTAATTAACATATCTTGACAATTAGCAAAAATGTTGACACTGAATAAAGTAAAATGTTTAGTTGTTTTCTGCCCAAAGAACCAATCATAGCAGCTACAGCATCATTGGTTAAAGTTAGAAAAGATCGTGGTCATGATTTAATATAAAGTCAGCAGTGACAGTGAAGTATTTGTTAACAATGAACATGAATCACGATCTTTCACTAACCTGAACATGAGTGTTTTTGTTGCTAGATCTAGGGTGCAAACATTGCCTCTGAACATAGTCCAGGCAGCGATCATGATCCCTAACTTAATTGGGAAAACAATTTACAAGTCATTTCCAGGAGACAGGCTGGAATTTTCTCTTTCGCTTCACCAGTCAAAGTGGTCATTTCACTTTCTTCATGCTTACACAGACGACATCAAGCTGCTGGGGCACCGAAACTAGGCCAGCTGTCTCAGGTGAATGATGACGATGAAGATTTACTTGTTGGCGTTGTCATGGCAACAAACACAAGCCTCATGCACCGAGAACCAGTTGCACGCCATTTAACTATGTGTGAACTCGACTACGCGTGTCTTTTTTTTTGCTGTTAATAAAGAAAAAGTCGAAAATTGGGACCTTTACAAGCTGCACTGAAAATACGATCGATCTTCGGGTTGTGTGACGGTGTGACAGCAGGGAGGACTGAGGTGAGAGGAGCAGAGAAACACCGATCGATCTCCATTAGTGCACGGACGCATCAGCTCCTGCAAGGCAGCCGGGCCAAAGGTTCACAAGAGGGGAAGGCGCTGCAACACGTTCTGCTTTCAGCACCAAACACTGGAAAAGATCTAATCTGTTCTGCCTTCCTCCGAACAATGAGATGCGATTTAAGCATTGAAGTTATGATTAAAGCTGCTCCTCTTCCCAGTACTTGCTTTCTGACCGGTGATATAAAGCTATGCAAACATCCTGCGATTGCTTTTTCAAGCTCTAAACCTTCTATATTGTTGTTCCAAGCTTTTTTGCCTTTTTGGACATTCATCTCACAAGTACTCGAGGAACAACAGAGCAGAGCGTGGGAGCCTCGAACGTTGAGAGAGGAAAAGCTGTTGAGTCCCTGAGAACTCCTCGTCCGGTGCATTGGTCTCGGACGGCTCCCCTGCACATCGTTCGAGGGGCTTTAGACCCATTGACTTGTGCCCATATTAATCTGGCTAAATACGGGGGGTATTACTGCACTGTCAGGGTAGCAGCTCCTCTTGTTCTCCTTTCAACATCTCTCCGCGGGGTGGATGAAAGCTCGGCTCCTTGGGAAACGGGCTCTCTCATTTCCTTTACGGATGAATCTCCAGGGTGACTTCATACACTCCCTGCCTGGTTTCATTAACCGTTTCTCAAACAGAGTACACTAGCTGCTCGAAAATCCCATTTTAATGCACCTGATGTCTTCAGAGTCTCCATGAGAACAAGCCACGTAACAGACCAACCATACAGATGAGTTCACGTCAGATCATACTCTCTCTGTACTTTTTGGGGCGAACACTTTAATTATTTTTCTCTTCTCTTTGTTGGTCCGCAGCCTGAAATGAGAGTTCATTTATCGACTGAACTTTTTGCCTTTTATCCTTTTTTTTTCTTCTCTTTCCCTAAGCAGTTCTAATAAGAGGCTTTCAGTGAGATTATGAGTCATCGCTGTGCGCTCACCAGTATGAGCTCATCGCCGTTCAGCTCTCGGGTCCAGTAGGTTTTGGGGCCGTCACCATCCACCAGAGTCTGCTTGCAGTACATCTTGTTCTCCGTCTCCCAGGTGGCGAGGCTCTGCAGGGGGAGGGACAACAAGGTGGGAAGGTCAGTACGAAGGTGAAACCCATTAGCAAGGCGTAGCCTTTAAAGGGTAACTTACTGCCCCTTCAGTACACCCAGCAGTGATGTCAAAGCCTACGGACACAGCCTGGAGTACACTTCTACACTACTGCACCAAGGTGAGGAGTTAGAGCGCCTATAATCAACATTTTTTGTTTACTTTTCACAAGTATCTCTTTTTCTTTCTTAAGAGTTGGCTTCACGTTGCTGTCTGACTCTGATTATGTTTTCCCACAGTGCTGACACTTGTTTTTCCTCTCAATAAAGCTGCATTTTCTTTTCAACATAGCATCCAGTGATCCCGCTCCAAAAGCCTGGAGGTGATCAAAGCTGCCGTTGCTTCAATGCAACTCAAGTACAACATTTATATCCAACAAAATGTTTAATCTGGATAGGCCTATAACGAAAACCCATATTTGTTTCCAGCATTCTCTTGCATATTTGTAGTGTTGCTTATAGCCAATTTGTTTGACAATTTGTAATTTTTTTGTAGTTTATTAAGCAGCACTGCTCAGTGTTGGACTGAGCAGCAGCCTCGGTTTCTCAGAGGCAAATTTTAATCACCATATCAAAGGTAAGGAAAGCCATCATGCATCCCTGCGGGCTGCCGTCCACAGGCTTTGCCAAGCTGAACAACAGCAGGGATCTCCCTCTGATTTTTTCCCCCTAATAAAGGCAGAACCCAGAGAGTCGATTAGCTACGGCTTCATTTTAACGTTAGCATCAGTCTCAGCCTCTGACTTGGATGGATTTTCTCTCATTCTCTCTGTTGCACAGTAAATCTCAGACAAATTCTTCCAAGTAACACACCCGAACTTGTGCGCACACATTTGAGACTAAGACAAGCTCCTCCTGCGTTTGATTTTTACCATGTCCTCTTTATTTCTGTCGCTTTTTACTTTGTGTCGGCTGCCTTTTGCTTTGAATCAGGCTCCCACAGACTTTACTTTGCTTATCAGACACAAACAGTGTGAACATTTAATTTCCTGCTTGGTTTTAAAGTTTCTTATTTTACAACATGTTTTTTCAGAGCCTGGAAAAAGACTCATCTCTTCCCACAGTTTGATCACATTATCTCTCTCACGCCAGTGTTTGCTCATCACTTTTTCTCAACACGCCTTAGGACTAAAATGTGACGCACAGCTGCTCTTTATCAAATCAACTCATATTTTACCAAGTGACAAATTTCACAACTGAGAGGTGAAGACAAGCAGAAGTGCCTGGAGCTGCACTTTCCATAATAACCACATAACACTGAGTGCAACAGAAAAGTCTGGCGGCTCCATTCAAAAAGTCTCAACTTCTGGAATGATGGGTTTTCATAAAAAGCTACGATCCTAATTAGTCCTTTCTCTTCGTATGATATATGTCTTAATATTTATTAATTTATTTCTCCCTCAAAGAGAAAGGACTTTCTGAGGCACATTTGCTTGACTGACAGCCTGTTGCAGTTGATGGTTGTTGCAGTCTTGTTCCAGGATGCCCATTCATTCAAATGAAAATTGCTCATCGAGCACATTGGCCGAAAACGTTTCGTAGCTTCCTGGTTGTGCGGCTAAGTGTACATTAGCGTTTCTCCTGATCGGCCCGTAGACGTTATGTGGGGATTCAGAAGATACTGAACCCCAAGTTGCTCCCGATGGCCAACGGTGTGTGAGTGTGTGTGAATTGTTATCTCTGATGAGCATGTGGCACCTTGTAGCCTCTGACTCTGTGTGAATGTGTGTGAATGGGTGAATGCTGACGTGTTGTAAAGCGCTTTGAGCGATCGCAAAAGATTGGAAAAGCGCTATATAAATGTAGAACATTTACCATTCATAATACTGTCCAAATATGGTCACTTCTGGTTGTAACAAACCAAGAAGGTGAAGCTCGAGGTTTTAAAACATTAGTCCACAGACCAATATGTGACGTCACGGTGGCTACGTCCTCTTCTTATACGCAGTGTATGTTTTAAACACAACTCTGGAAACTGTATTATCAAATCAACCAGGATTCTAACTTTAAATATGTGCAATCAGGAAACAATGTGTGACGTCACAGACTATGTATTGTGTTAAATTGCCTTTAATGTTGAGAAGTGAATACAAATCAGCCTGAGGAGCAGACAGAATGACGAAGATCTTTTCAGCCTTGAAATTAATGAGACTCAGATTCTACAAGTGGCGCCGCAAATCCAAAACCCCAATATTTTGCCCACAGTGTAAATCAGAATCAGTCCAAAGGAATCAGTCTTCCCACTCTTCTCTTTCAACACATTCGCCGCAGGCCGGTTCCTGCCTTTACATGCTAAATGACACTACTCTCAAAAGCAAAGAAATATCGCTCTCGTCACAGCTGCTCTGAGAATACGTTCCTAAATTTGATCAATTTACCCCAAACCTCTCCAAAGCAGCTGAGCTTCACATATTAACTTAATCAATACATTATAGGATCTCCTGTCAGGGGTAAATCCTTTATTTAGAAACACATGGGCCATCCTATCTTTCTATTTTGTGTCGGTATATGATGAAATGTCTTTAGTGGATGTTTCTTGAGTCAAACATTTTTCTAAACAAAGCTTTGTTTCGGATCTTTATTCACGCAACATCTCCGCCCCCCCCTCTCCATGTATCTCCATGGCAGGTGATTGTCTCCATAGCAACCAGCGTTGTGTCTGCACTAACGCCCGTCTGACGTTTGGTTCCTCTGTTGTCTCTGAGGTTCACAGGTAATCCCTGTTTTCTTTCTGGAAGTGAGAAGACGGCTGATGCCACCGAGCTCACACAGATTAACTGGAGCTTTTGAACCTTGTGGCGGTGTTAATCAGCCCTTTGCTCTTTGCCAGGCAGAGATCAGCATGTAATCTCTTTAACCGCAGGGGCCGCCGACCTCAGCCAAAACCCACTTAGGGCTCCCCTGCCAACCTCTTCACCTGAGTGTCCGCCAACACCCCTCGCTGGCCCCACGCGCCCCTCCAACACACGTGCCAGTGGCGCTGCGCACTGCCTCCTGCAGGTTTAGCTCCATTCTTGCGCGTGATTGCAAGAGCACAAGGTGCTTGTTGCTGAGAGCCACCGTCTTGATTTCTTCTTGGTAAGAAATTGACAGAACTATATCGTACAGTGAGACATTATAAAGATTATAGGGCTGTGACGGGAACGTGCCCACATCTGGTCTTCAGCAGTGAAACACGTGAGGAGTTGGAAGTGAAAATGAGAAAGAGATTTGCTGCTCAAGAGCCACTGGGTGAAATAATCTGAAGTACAAAGTTATATTTATGATACAGAGGATACGGATGAATAAAGATATCCACTCAATATAGATGCAAACAACGTCAAGCTTAGACAATAATTGAACCTCATAGTCTTTTACATATTTTTATTTAACTCCAGTGTGCTGCAGCACGGAGACAAAACAATAAAAAAAATAAAACATGTCAGTGTCTTAACACCTTCTGTGATGCTGATGCTCAAACCCAAACAAGTGGATGTGGCAATGATGTGTGATGACAACTCGACTTGAGGCGTCATGTGGTGAAGAGCCACAGTGAGAGTCGTGTCTAGCCCTTCCCAGTACCCAGCATGCCCCAGGGCACAGACAGAAGGAGCCACACTGTCTCCTGGGATCAGAATTAGGTCATGTCTGCGCTCCCTGACTGCAACACGTCGTTCACACCATAAAATAAAAGGTAAAGACAAAAATCTACATTTCAGACTCAGGCTCTCGAATGCTGTTTTGCTTATAGTAGAAGCATTATGTGAGTTATTATGTAAGTAAAACAGAAATCCACCCTTGATTAATTATGTACTGCTCACGTACCCAGAAGGACATTGTAGTTTCCAGACTGTAGTTTCTCTAATTTCTCAGGCTTTTGGCTGAATCCTGTAGTGCATGCATGCAATTACACATTTTCCCCTTTCCATGTGCTATATTTGGTCTCCACAAGCATGAATATCACTGCTTTCTGTTGCCCAATAATTCTTCAGGGTGGGGACTTTAAATGTCACCATATACTGTAAATCCAGAAACTCTTCAGCCTTTTTGGGTCTATTTGTTAAAGAGTGTTTGTGTAGTCAGAGCTGCCACCAACATGGTCATCTCTGGGCGAAATTGTGTTTTTTGTGTGTTTTCTTTTCACCAAACTACCTCAGATATCACAAGTTGTAAAAATTAGAATTACACTCAATAAATGATGATTTTTTTTTTTTCAGTTACACAAATGTCAATGTATATCACATTTACAGTGTATAATCTATACATTTGCAGAATGGACCTTAAAAAAATCGGACCACAAATGAGGCTTAAATAATGAAAATATTAATAAATGTAACTATGTAAAAAGAGCTTTAAAGGGTTTGTTCTACCAATAAAATGTTTTTTTTTTTGCTAAATTCAATATTCAGCATGCGGAATTTGAGGTTTCCATTAGATTATGTAAATGTTTATGTTAATTCTTACAAAGTTTGTCATTAGATATATAATTTCTTTTTTTTTAAAAACCCTATAATTGTAGAGAACGCTGATGCTTATATGAACATTTAGGGAGATGCTTTTTTTTTGCCTCAAAAAGAAGTGGTGTTTTTAAGAATATGACTAATCTCATCCATAAAACCCCAAATTCATCCGGCGGTGAGAGAAACTTTAGTTTTACCGTGACTGTGTTATGCAACTCTCCTCTGCTTCACTGTAACAGCCCCTGCAGCTTGTTCTTTATGTAAAGTCTGTACATACAGGTGGGTGAACATATTGCAGCACTCACTTATTTCAAACTTGTATTTCTCCAGAGTGTTGTTATATGCAGCTATGGTAGGGTGGCATGCTCATTAGTCCTTTAGCAGGACCCTGAATCACAACCAGCTCCAGGATTTCCACACAGAAAAAAAGACTTTTTGTCCAAAATTGCACCTGCATCACATGCAAAACAAAGTTGCACTACATCAGCCGCGTTAGACCAGTTCCCCCCTCAATTCCATATGTTCCAGACTCAAACGCCATTCGTAACACAAAATGGGATATTTGCACCACGTTATCAACAGTTAATTAAAAAAGGTCTAAAGGGTTTTTCTCACTCTTGGAGCATTTTCAATGATTGAGTATGTGATCAATTGTGAGTGACAGAAGTAGGAAATTGCGTGTTACTCATAACAAAAAACTACATTTTCTATATTTTCCTATTTCAAAATATTTAAAGCCACTGGAACATGCCGTTTGATATACATTTAAACAACAGTAATTGCAGTATAACGACCCTCTAATACTGGTAAGACCTACAGCCTTTATCTCTTTTTTTTTTACTTCACTCTCTCCATATGCCATACAGTGAATTTACGTTATAATGAGATAACTGTAGTTAAGAACTGTCATTTATCAGTTAATAAACTGATACGTTTATTTGGCTCCTATCGTGTTTTGTCCGTTTCTGTGAGTGGATAAACTGGATTACATGTTAACGTTGTTTTGCCCGCTGCGTGACCTCACTGATACCAAACAACACTCCTCTTCTCTCCAGCTCAGACACCGGTTGCTAAGCAGGAGGCCGAAGAGCAGATGTCAGCCTCTGGACCATTATGGCAAAAATATCTCGTTACCTAAAGTGAGTCAGTGGCAGCATGTTTCCCGTGACATCTTGGAGCGCTGACTTCCTTCATTGTGCGGACGCCATGGGATTGTTGAGTGAGTTGACTACCACGTACGACCCGTGGAAAAGCTTTAAGAGTTAGAGCTTTTTTATACCAAGATGAAACTTAAAACACCTCCTCTGCTCGGTGAACAGAAGCTTAGAATAAATACTTAGACTTACGTAGAATATGTTACAAATGATGGCATATGACACCAAGAGGTGGCCAATATATTAAGAAATTCATTTTACGAAGTCAGGAAGAAAGTGAGAAGAGAAAAGACTTTAATGGTTTGACACAGAGCTGAGCTTTGTGAATGTGATTGTGATATGTTTACACATTATCAGGCTCTTTATCTAATTATACAACCTACATATTTATTACACAGACCACGTGTTGAGCTCATATAAGATGTCTCTCGAGAAACTCTCCTTTACTCTTATTACAGAACGCAGCCTTTATGTCAGAGCATGAATACTTTTTCCTATTTTGAAAGTCATACCGTATACATTACTTTTGGGTTTATGATTAGCTGATTATCTACTTGTTGTTTAGCAAGTATTTTAACAGAAGTTGTCGTGAGTTCCAAGAATTTAGAAGAAGAATTAAATAAGTGTCTCTGCCTACTTTCCAGACCTGTGTGTGAGCTCTGACTGTCTATCAGGATGTGAGAAATCCCCCTCAGGGCCTGAAGAGGTTCAGAGAGAAACTCTCATCCGTCCCAACTCAAGCTGCCCTTAATCCTGCTGCACAGACGTGAGGACGATTCCAAGTGATGAAACTGCAAAAAAGCTATTAATTTTTCATTTCAACCCTCTTCAACAATAGCGTGCAGATAGCTTTGAAGACATGCAAACACACAGAGAATACCAAATGACGTGAAAAGCTTAGAGGACACAAAGAATATTTGTGGATGTTCCCTTTGTTAATACGGAATATTACCATCGTGTTTATATTTCATGATAAATGAGATTTTAACTGGTTCATAGCTTCTCTGTATCCGTGCACACACACATTGGCTTGTTTTGGTCGTTGCATTGACCTACATCAACATACTGGGAGCCTCTCCTAATTTTTACCATAACTACTACATTCTTTACCCCAAACTAAACCCCAACTACAATCTCCATTTGAATCAAAAACTAAGTTTTAACCCCCTAAAATTCAACAGTTGAACTTGTGGAAACCAGTTTTCTTTTCTCACCAGATGATAGTTGAATGTGTGAGCAGATTTGTGTCCGTAAGACATGTTTAGTATAATACACACACACAGTTTTTGTCACTTTGACTTTCATTCCCTGGAGACTTACCTGAAACATAACCACCACAGGTCAAATCCCAACGCTAAACTTAACCTTATATATATAATATATATATATAATAGCTTTAGCATAACCTGAGCACAGGTCTCAACCGTAGAGTTTCTGTTTACCTTCATTTGTCCCCTCATGGGAGGTGAGTCCCCACAATGCTGTTAATAAAACTATACGCTAACACACACACACACACACACACACACACACACACACACACACGTCTATGACATTATGCGTTTGCATCGATAGAAATGTTTCACAAAAGTGCAGCTGAGAGAACTTTTCATATTTGAATAAAGACAAAAGGACAGTGTTAGAAGCTGAAAGAGTGTGAGAAAACAGAAAACAGAGATCACTGTGAAGTGATTAAGGGGTTAAAGATATAAATTCATTAACATTTAAGAAGCATACCAGTGGTTTTGCATTCTTAAGCCCATTTACTGCAAGTTACAATTTTGCAATTCATCGGTTTCCATCTATTTCTGTACAATATAAGAATTAAATGGCAGCATCTTGAAACTCAAAGTTGCATAATATGGGACATACTGGCTGCCTCAAGGTTAATACCGTATAACTACATTATCCCTGGTCTCATTTATACCTCTCCTTCTCCCCAAAAGACTCATATATCTGCAAGTTTGCTACCAAACGAAAACGCCCAAAGAATTATCTGTGCTGATTTTATTTCCAGTGCAAAGTAATCTCTTACAGTAAACTTTATTACAGTGCAGCAATCATTGAACATTGACAAAGAAACAAAAACAATGCAGCTCTGAGATTGTTTACACACCTCAAATAGTCTATAAATAGTCGGTTCATAGACGTTCATATTGTACAGAAAAATGGCAACCAATGGAGTGCAGGAAAAATAAATAAGAAAATCTAAAGCTGTATAGTATGCATCAAAAAATGCTAAGTATACATGATTAGTTGTTAAAGAGCTAAAACTTGTTCCCCTGTGCTGTGAGTGTTACTCCCGTTCTACACTACAACACGTGACCACCTGGTTGTGTGTAAGTGTGTTCTACTGTCTGGTTTTGCAAAACTGATTTTATATTTCTACCTTGCACTTTCGCCCGTCCACCGTCTCCTCATCATATTCTTCACCGACTTGGAAGTTGATCTCGGTGGTGCGCACGCTGGTGGATGTCTTGATGTAGAACTTCTCACCGTCCTGGCGGATCTCCACGTGAGGGTTTGAGGCCGCCGCCACAGCCACCTTCCTCAGCATGGTGTTCACTCCTGGCCGGGGACAAGCACGTCCAGAGCAACAGGAGGGAGAAAACAGGGGTCAGTGTCACCACTTTACTAAGATCCATTTAGTTTTTAAAGGGGACATTACTGGGATGTTTCACTGCCTCATCGTACAAAATGTCTTTGGGGATTTTCCACCTAGTTAGTAGTTGAAAATAAGGCAAGCAGCAATTATTGTTATTATACAAAATTACATGACGTGATATTTTCCCACTTTATCAGAAATGCAGTTTTATGACTGGTCATGAATTGGTGAGCTGTTACAGTATATATAGGATTTTGTGTTCATTAGAGGCCACAGATGGAGGTCAGCAATCGCTTAATACCCCATAAAGTCAACTTAAATCACGAGAGACGGGTGTGGAAGAAATGAAGGAAATAGGCTCAAGTTTGATCTCTGCTAGGTTCTGAAAAGCTGAGGCATGCCAGAGAAAAATGTGCAAAAAGCGTCTGACGTTGAAATACGGTTCTTTTGTTTTTGTAACGACGACATCAAATGTACATTTGTGTCCGATGAAGAAAGTGAGACGCAAATCAGCACATAAAGAAAAAAGAAAAGAGAGAGATGAGGCCTCTTTGTATTCTGTTGGCTCTAAAAACGTTCACAGAAACATCTTCCAGTGCGTCTTGTTGTCTTCCTAATCTGCTTACCCTCGACCCCACCCAGATTTAGACCTCTCCAGGCCCTCATGCCAGCTTCTATCAGACTCCAGGCCTTAAAGATAGCAGCACATGCTGGCTGCATGTCTCCTTGTATTTCTGTGTATGGTGAACAGGAACATCTCCAAGCTTAAATATTAACAAAGAGTGACAGAAATCTAGAAGGAAAAAAAAAAAACCCAACCACAATCAATGCGCTGGGTGACTGTAGGATGTCAGGCTTCTTTAGTGCGGTGATGCTGCGTGTGGCAACACTTTAGCACGCCTGGTGTCACCCTGCAACGCCATCTGGCTTTATATCCTGCCAAAGTCCTGGATCTTTTATTTGACTCCGACCAACGGAGGATAACTGAATATATAAAACGTCACTATCTTTGCCTGCAAGATTAGGGATTTAATCCTGCAAAGTTTTCATGGAATTTCAAAAACATTCAGCCCCAATTGGTTCTGAGAGATCCTCCTCACCCAGAACCAGTGCTTGTTCAACACCCAGTCATAAAAACATGTTCATTTGACATCGTACGCTCGACCCCACCCATGATCTGAGGGGACTACGCCGTGTGTTTTTTATAGCATTAAATATGTACGAGGATCAAGCCCAAGCAGTCGATCCTCGTTTTCGGGAAAATTGACATGTTCTCAAAATTGAATTTGCCTCATGTATGTCCAAAGCAAAGGTAACGAGACGAGAAGCTGCAGGTTCTCCACCACCAGTATCACAAACAGCCATTAGTGTCTTGTTTTCTATTTCTTGACTACAGTCCCCATTAACTCAGGAAGGTCATAATGAACACAAAAATCCACATTTTGGCTCAGTAGTAAAACATTGTACATGGCGTGTGCAGTATTTCTACATTCTTTGATCAAATGAAGACACACATGCCTGCTCTCAATTAGCAGACTGTGAGTCTGATCAACTTATACAGCTCTGTCCACTCAGTGTGTTCACTCTGCTGTCTGCACCCTGGATATACCAGTCCCCTCCTACTGTCGGGAAACCTCAGATAATTATGAAGATGTTGATGGAAAGTGGCGGCCCTGCAGCACCGGAGACCACAGTAGTTGCCCATCGCAGCTCCCCATTGACCGAGACTTATGTAAGAGCGAACGAGTGATCGGGTCCAGCAGATGTGGGTAATGTGTTCATGAATGGACGAGGTGCTTAACGTGGAGAGAGAATGATTTCAACTTCAGTTTATAATCCTAACTGGAGAGATAGTTGCCTTATGGACACAAGACGGGAAGTGGTGTTGAATTTCTTTTTTTTCCTACTCCGTCTGTACTGCTCTGTACTCGGCCCCTAAAAGCCCATTCATTCCTACCGATGTAAATATTTATTAACAAGTGACAAATATATGCTTTCATTTTATTTTTTTTATTTAAAAAAAAGGTTTAGTAATTTCCTAAAACAGCTGGGCCCTGTAGTTTTTAGAGAATGTGATTTAAACAGGCGTAAATAAGGACTATTTTCAGCTGCGGATTAATACACAATTGGTATTTACGGCAGCAGGATGGTGTATTTGGGATTGATTGGACATAAACCCCAGTGCCCAGGTTCATCATCAAGAGGAAACCAGTATTGCAGTTTCACTGGTCACCCAGTGCAACAGCGTGGCTTATTTATTTGTTTTTAATCGTTTTTGGAAAGAAATGTGCCACAGAGGAATACGCTGTGTACATGCTTTTTTCATTGGATTTGGTCTCCATTGGTCAATGTGAAAAATGTATAATATCACCCTATTCTTAAAGTATGCATTATATTAGAACCCTAACCCTATTGATGCGCAGACAACTAAACTGTTAGTCGTTTCAGCTTTGCAAGGTATAAAACTGTTTACTATTCAACTTAACTTTCCCAGATTGTGCTAAAACTAAAAAGTTCTACTAACAATCCAGTTTTCTGTTCCTGGTTGTTGAAGCACATCCCCATGCTCACAGTGGGACTTCCCCCTCAAGATTTCTACATTATTCTAAAGACACACAGCCTTTTGAAGTGTCTTGTCTGTTTCAGCGTGACGAAACACTGCAACACAATTGAATGACCCAGTTAAACTGGTCCAAATCTAAACCATCACAATCATCACTTAGGACTAAGAAGGGTGAAAAAAGAATGAAAAAAGATAGGACACAAGAGAATCGCACTGGGCTCCAGATACCTTCCCTGGCATTGCTAACGCATGCCCTACTTAAATGCTTAACATGAATAATGTTGTGCCCCCCCCCTCCTCTCTTCATGTAACAATACCACGTCTGTTTAGGCTGGAATTCAGCATCCAGTGTTTCATATCTCCTGTAAAGCCGAGGGGTTTCCCTTCAGCAGCATCTCACCGCAGATCTCTGCGTTCTGTTCCCAGGGAGCTTCCCCGAACAATAAGATGTTGTTGGACGTAAGGCATGCCATTCTCCAAGAACAAGAAAAGCCTTTTTCTATAATGGACATGATGGATAGGCGTCCTCATGCAGGGATGTAGCACTGGCTATGGATGGATGGGGCGGGGGGGGGGTGAGGCTTACCCAGGGCTTTGAGAAGTTCATCAAAATTCTCACTCCTCTTCATCTTCCAGGTGCCGGCAAAGTTAGGCATGTCTGCTGAGGCTGAGTCCGAGGGCTGCCGAAAGAACCTGTTCCACGTTCTGATGCCTCGCTCGTTCCTCTTCCCTCTGTCTCTCTGTTTCTCACCCTCCTCCTCCTTCCTTTGCTCCTGTCTCCTCTGCTCTGGGCTCAGCCTCTCGTTCACCCAAGTGTTTCTCTTTTTTCGATTATTTATTTTCTTCCCACACTCTTGCTTCGTCCGTGCGTCTCAGTGTGTCGGCTGCAATCTTGTCTTCAGCTCCTTTATAGCTGCTGTCTTTAATGGGAGTCAGACGAGGTCCCTCCCCCTGAACGCTCTGCCCCATTAATACAGTAGAGCAAGACCGACGTGTCTGCTTCCCCTGGGGATCAGAAAGACTAAATTCATTCTTTTAGAGTGTATTAATAGTGCTTCTCTTTGTTAATAAAACTCCTCTGTAAATCGCTTCTTTGATTGTGAAGGCTCGCTTTCATTATTGTTGACATCTTGTCAAGAAGAAGAAGAA
>CALSCE010009442.1:4185379-4252879 GCA_943593645.1 Bovichtus variegatus | reverse complement strand
CACACAAACACACACACCGCTCTAAATAGGACATCTCTCATCTCATACTCAGGCTGTCAGGGGATTCACATTGATGTACTCTCTCGATAAAACAACTGCCCATATCAGTTTTACTTCAGGAGTTATTTAAGTCTCTTGAAACTTTATCTTGACTTAACCGTTTTTGAGTGCGTGGAGCTCAGACTGCTGCTGCAGCAACTGTCAAAGTATTGGAATATCTTTCCTCCGGCTCAGGTTTGCCTTTCTCTCAGCACCATAGAGGCTTTACTTTATGCCGTTCTTATTGTAGTCAAGACAAACGAAGAGCTCCTGAACATCCTGCAGTCTCATCTGGAGTAAGATATTCATTTTGAGTCAGTGTCAAAAATCAGTGTTTCCAAAGATACTAAATATGCTGAATATTTGGGCAAATGTGCACAAAACGATGGAAAAGAAAACATTTGCATGCAGATTTATGTTTTACACACAACCATGTGTGGTACTGTCAGACAGTGTGGAGTAAACCAATTTGCTTTTTCAAGTCTAGTAATTATTGTTTTCCGCCACAGTTTCGCTGACGGCGCTAGTGCGTTCTGTACTTTATCCTACAACCTTATTGTAACACACGAAGAAGACGGAGAGCGGAAGTTACGCCAAATGTTGTCATGGCGTCTCACAAGTAACTCACCGAGCTTCAGAATTTGAATAAAACATATTTTAACGAGACTTGAAGGTACGTGGGCGCATATTGTATCATAGTTAAATATTTATTGTCAATACAGATGGTCTGGTAATTTGGGTGATCACGTAATAATCTGGTTAACTGTTAAAACTGCACTTAGTTGCAGCGCTAACCTGCTATGAAAGCTAGCTGCTGTTAGCCGTGGGTATTTAGCAGCTTTTAATTTTAGTAACTGCAGAAAAAATGTTCTGTAAAACGTAAGTTTAATTTGTTTTTAATATGTCTGCTCCCCCTTTAACTCTTGCAGCTCCACGTCTTTAAGATCTGTCTATAAGGTTGTGTTCCTCTTGCTGGTGACAGATAACTTTATTAAAATTAACATGTACTGCTTTGTCAAAACTCACGCACTTTAATGTTGTTTTTCAGGTTAAATTAAGTTAATCTAACTGGCTCTCCGACTCCCAGGAACAAGAAAATGACCACCCAAGTAAGCAACAAATTCAAAAAGCTTCATATTTACTCCTTTAACAAATCAACTAACTCAACATTGACTTGTGTATATAGACTTTTTATTTTATTTTGTTGTGGGTCATCACCTTTATTTGTTCAGCTTTGTTGTTCTTGGCTGTTATGTCTACTTCTGTATAAGTAAATTGAGTACAGTGCAAAAAAAAACAAAACAGGTGAATTCTTTTGCCCAATAAAGCTAATTCTGGACATTTCCTCACTTTGTTTGTTTTCTGCGTGAAAGAGCTCAAAGATTAACTGTAAGCTTGTGTTTTGATTTCAGTACAGCATTCTTTTCAAGCAAGAACACGGTGAGTAACATTATGGATTAGCACATCTCACTGTGTAACTATAACACATTTCCAAACTTCATACGTTTACATTGATTTTCCACATAAAGTCCTGTAACTACTACCACTACTTTCCTCTCTATTTAAACCTGTTTTGTAGTTTGTTATTCTCACTGATTGTAAGAAAGATTGGTTGCCACAAAATTCCAAGAAGGATAAAAATATATGGCATATTTTATTTATTGTCAACAAATCTCTTAAAAGACCACTTTCTACTAACAAGTATTGTCTGTGTAGCCAGAGCCGGATATTCCTCCGTGCCACAGAGTTCACATTTTATATTAAATTATATGTTATCAATATATTAAAAAGACGCCAATGAGCCACACAGATGCTCTGGTATATTCCTTCAATATCATGAACATATTCTGTCATTTATTTTAAATCAATCCCACATCCTCACTAGAGAAACAAATGCTCTAGTGAATGCACAAAGGTACAATTTGTAAAAAAAAATTCCTAAAAACTGAAACTTTATACTTATAATCTGTTATTAAATATTTACATCTTCAATGGAAACATAGGATTGGGGCTGAAAACCACAAACATGGGAGGGAAGTGGGATAGTATTCAGAATCATAGTAGAAAATTATTGTTTTTGGTGTTTTTTCATGGGATTTGTTGACAATAACAAATGTATAGAATAACGGCGGACTAATCCTTTAAATACTTGCCCCATCCGCGAGTTTTAACCTGTTTGTTTCCTCTCAGCGCACGATGACTCTATCTGGACAGCAGCGTGGGGGAAAAGTGAGGCGGACGGGTCAGAAACTATCATCACCGGCTCACTCGATGATATGGTGAAGGTTTGGAAATGGTGAGTGTGTGTTTTTTCTTTTCTTTTTTTTACTCCTCATACTTAATACATTGTTCTGATAGCCATGTGTCTCGCTGATGTTGTTTTCTTGCCCAATATTGTATTTGTGTTATTCTTCGTTTGTAACAATTGATTGAATTAACATCTATATTTACCTATGGTTTTATTGTCTGAATTATCTTTTAAATGTCTCAGAAATACCAGAAATCAACAGTATGACTGTAAAAAAGAAACAATTATGTAAAAAAAAAATATATATAAAATTAAATCATTTTTTTAAAGGCTTTTAAAAATGAATAGATAAAGTGTAGTCCATGGGCCAAATTAAAAAAAAAGCACTACATTCAGCCCACAGAGCATAACCACACTTTTATTTTGTCTGAAAGAATTCAAGTCTCTGTTTTGACAACAGTCATGCAGTTCATTCCACATCAGGAAGTCCTGGTTAACTGAGCTTGACTGTTTTTATTGAACTTTGGGGGTAGTTAGGGTATTGGTTTTGACCATAAGATGTGTTGGTTTTGACCATAAGTGTGCTACTGCCTGCCTCCATTTATGGAAAGATGTTTTCTGGGCAGATTGAGGTCTTATTCACACCAATGTGACTTTAAACATTTTAAGAATCTGTAACAAAGGAAGGTGACGTACACTTTCACTTATAAACCATCTGTAGCAGCTGCGCATTAGATCTGAATTTTAATTCCAGATCCTTTAACATTTAACAGTGTATGGTTATTGTAAAGAATGATAGTGATATCACACTGTCACTATAGGTTTTGTCTTTTGTATTTTCACCCATTTCCTCAAAAATCTTTGTTGAATGTGCTACAGAAATAAACTTTGACTTGTTGAGAAAATTATTTCCCATCAAGATCAGTTTTCCCAGGTGTTGTGGAATTGAAGATGTTCCCATTTAAAAATAAATTAAAAAAAAAAAACTTTTTCGTCCACGTCGGCTTAAAAGTCGAGTTGATTTCATTTGAGTTGACATGACGGAACAGTCTCGCGCTGTTCCTGCAGGTCAGATGAGAAGCTGGAGCTGCAGTGGTCTCTGGAGGGCCACCAGCTGGGTGTGGTGTCAGTGGACATCAGTCACAGCGGAGCGATCGCCGCCTCCAGCTCCCTCGACGCTCACATCCGTCTCTGGGACCTGGAGTCTGGAAAACAGATCAAGTCCATGGACGCTGGACCAGGTAAGACTGGGCCTCAGAGGATCACTGATACTGTTTTATTGATGTAGTTTGTAGGATAGCGTGGTGACTACAGAGATCCTGCGTTTCTCAGCTCTATATCTCACTCTTGACATCTGAATTAAATGAATATTATATTATTATTCAGAAAGATTTTGGTCCACACAGTCAGTTTGATGTGTTTAACCTTCCCTCCGTCTGTCTGTCTGCTCTCCTCCCTAGTTGACGCATGGTCGGTCGCTTTCTCCCCAGACTCTAAATACATCGCCACAGGAAGCCACCATGGCAAGGTCAACATCTTCGGTGTGGAAAGTGGCAAGAAGGAATATTCTCTGGACACTCGAGGAAAATTCATCCTGAGTATAGCTTACGTAAGGAATCCTAAATCGTCCTTTTGGTCAGCTGGGTGGAGACCTCACTGTCTGGTCTTTACAATCACTTGATTTGTGTTTCTTCTCACTCGCACCAAGATTTCCCCCTCGTTTTTTTATTTATTTATTTATTTATTTTTAAGTCAGTTAACCCTTTTATCTCCAGGTCCAAGGTTTTTTATTTTTTTAATTATTTTTTTATTTTTTTAGAACTACCTATATGTCATCCCGTCTCTACATTTGAAAGTTGTTTTCAAAATGAATTAAATAATTGGTTTTATTCTGTTTTGCCAGAGTCCTGATGGAAAATATTTGGCCAGCGGAGCCATCGATGGCATCATCAACATCTTTGACATCGCCACGGGAAAGCTGCTCCACACACTGGAAGGTAAGAATAGTTCAAATAGTAACATTCGTCATTCAGGTAATAAGTAATGGCTCTAGTGCTGCAGCTGGTGACAGAACATTACCAATTATTCCGTAAAAAATGTTTTCTTTTTTAATAATGCATTAAGCATTTTGTCTAAATGTTAGAAAATAATGAAAAATGTCCGCCAAACTTTCTTAGGTCAAGGTGATGTCTTGTAATTGCTTGTTGTGTTTGACAAACTGTTGAAAACTCAAAAGATATTCAATTTACGATCATATACATTTGTATATAACAAAGAAAGTGGCAAATCCTCACTTTTAAAAAGCGAGAACACTCTAATCTTTTGCCTTTTGCCTGTTAAATGACTTAAATTAATTGACTAATCAAATAATTGACTGATCTTTTTAGCACTGTGTGGATCTGACAGAAGAGTAAACATTTTCAAATGATCTGGGGGGGGAAAGAGACTAAAGATATGAAACTACCGGGACAGATTTGAGGAACTTTGCTTTGAACACACACGTACATTTTACTGCCTTCCACTGCTGCATATTTCAAAAATAATTCCAGCAAATTCATACAACATATACATATTTTACTTGTATTGTATTTAAGCACTATGGAGGCAGCGATCGCTCACAGCTTACTGACTGTTCCGTCTCTCTTCAGGTCACGCCATGCCCATCCGATCGCTCACTTTCTCCCCCGACTCCCAGCTCCTGGTCACAGCCTCCGACGACGGCTACATCAAAATATACGACGTGTGAGTTCCGACGGCAGCATTCGGAAATACTCCTTCTTTTGATATGAAGGAGCTGTATTCTCTGCCAAACATGTTCATTCACACACAGTAAAATAAAACACACAGAAGAAGGGATGGAACGGTGGCAGCAGTGTTACAGATGTGACGAATTATGAGTATATAAGGAAACAGTAGAGAAGAAAAGAAAAGAAAAGGTAACATTTTTTTCCCAAATAAAGTTTCAGCTGTTGTTTTGCAGGCAACACGCCAACCTGGCCGGCACACTGAGTGGACACGGATCCTGGGTCCTTAATGTCGCCTTCTCCCCAGATAACACTCACTTTGTCTCGAGGTAAAATACAAACGCCACACAGATTCAAAACAACGGCAGCGTGCTGAAACAAAGAAAAAGAGTTTTTTCTGTGCTGATGCATAAAAGCTGCATTTCTGCAACATAACATTTTACCACCCGAAGCGAATGTTGATGGACGTGAAAGCGGACGATGCCATTGTAAATACATTAACAGCCGATAGCTGCGTGAGCATCTGCCCTCGACTGTCAGTCTACATTAGCAGACGTGTTTTCCTCTTGTCTTCTTTCCCATGCTTTTCCCTCCCGTCGTGTGAAACCCTTGTCAGTTGGAAGTTTTTTTTTTTTTTTTTAGCTCACAGTGCCAAGATAAACTGGGCAAGTCTGGATGTAAGATGAACTGTTAAAACTTCCCTCTGCTCCTCTCAGCTCGTCTGACAAGAGTGTGAAGGTGTGGGACGCCAGCACCAGAGCATGTATCAACACGTTCTTCGACCATCAGGACCAGGTGACAAAGCTAACCCTGTATCTCACTGAGTGTGTTTTATAATCCGATTCAAAGTGAGAAAATCCATCTGCTGTAGGTGCTGATGTGTTGTGGGGAAATCAATATGGCCAATGTCACGGAGTGGCCTCTCGCATGACCCTTCTCTGAGGTTTCAGCTCGGGCTAAACCAATAAACCGGGCCGTCATTAGATCCCTGGTTGCAGGCGCCTGTGGGGAGTTTGATCTGTTCTCCAACAAAGCCTCGAGATGAAATATCACGGCTCCTCCGAGGAAATCTGGAGGCGGTTTACTTTGCCATATTGTGTTTTTTTTGTGTCATGATAAAATGACGGCAAAACAGATATTCTACAGGGACAATTTTGAGCCAATTAATTGTTCAGCTTTGCTTTGTTCTGCTATTTTAGATCTTTTCTTTTGTTAGGTCTCAGCGCTGCTTAGTTTCTGATCAAATTGCATTTTTGAGGTATTTGTAGAAAGCTCAAAGAATAGCATCCGTGACCGCTCAATTTTTTACTTTTATATCTGCGTGGTTTTATACAGGTTTCAATCTTTTGATGCGGCAGTGCTGTAATGGAATAAAATGTAAAATACTGTAAATCCATGCAGGAAAACATCATTCTAAACTTTTGAGGATGCAGCCGTTCATAGGGTTCACTTTTCCAAGCAAGGATATTTGTTATTTCCTGTTTTATAAAGCTTGGACACTGTATTGCGATTGTCGAATGACACTTTTCATCCGTAACTCAAATCCTGTTGTCTTCAGGTGTGGAGTGTAAAGTACAACAGCAGCGGCTCAAAGATCATCTCGGCCGGAGACGACCGCGCCATCCACATCTACGACTGTCCCATGTGAGGGACGTCCTGTACAGGCTGAAGAGAGGATCTACAGAGATGTTCACTCAAATCATGTATTTGAAGTTGGTGATAGCAGGGGAGGGTAAATGTAAATGTGATGGTTTTTTTTGCACTGGCCCACTGCGGTCAAATAAAAGGGTTGCTTTTGTACTTTGTTTCTTTTGTATTTGTGAGTTCATAGGCTGAGCCATCGACAATCAGTTATTTATCATTCAGTGATTTGGATAGCAAAGCATATTTGTTACTTGAATATCTTGAAGTTTCAGATATAAGTGATTTGGTAGGGAGCCTTGAAACAGACAAAAGACTGTAAAGATGATCAGATTATTTAAATGACAGTTTAAAAAGAAAAACATTAAAAAAAAATTCCTTTTTAAGGGTAAAGTAAATAAAAACTACATATTTAACTTATCTTCCGTTCATTTTCTTTTTCAACTCCTTAGTGTTGCTTCTTAATCATTTGTTTATTTAGTTCAATTTCTGTCTTGTCTGATAATAGATGACATTAGTAGCCTTTTTCTCAGTTTTGTGGCTCCATAACTTTGGGATGTGGTAAATTGAAAAAAATTTGCAGCAAAGAAATGCAAGTTTCGAGGGAGCTTGTTTGAGCAGCAGTGTAGGAGATGAAGTGATGTAGTGCGCCCTCTGTGGGCCAAGCAGGTGTACTGCAGGCTCATAATAAACATGGCTTTCTAAATAAAATTATCTATATTTTTATAAAAGGACAGATCCTAGAACTAGTTACCAAACACTGCAGTGATTCAGAAGTCTTTGTTACCTTTCATCAAAGGTCCACAAGTTTAAAAACACATCAAACTACTTTTAACAATTGTTTTATATTACACACACACAGCTGGTAGGTGGTGAATACATGTGTAGCATTTCTTCCATACAGGCAAAAGTCCATTAAATGTGCTTTTCCGAACTTAATCATTCAGTCATCACACTTGAGAAACTGGAGAGTGCCATTTGCAAAACATTTAAAAGTTTATAAAAGAAAAAGTGTCAAACCTGGCTGAGATGTGTTTTCTGTCATATAGCCTTGTTGATGGAACTCACATTCATTAAGTGACTGGTGATTTTGAAGGCTTTAACCACATTTGATCTACAGTCATCCGAGTCGTATAAATAAAGTACAAAATCAACAGTAGAAGTGAAAATTCCCAATTCTTTGTCGTGATTTAAGGCCTGTAATTACTTAACTTTACACTTCTTCTGCTACGTCGCCTTTTCTGTCAATCTCCGTTTTGTACGGTCAGTTTACACAGACTGGAACAAAAAGAAGCAGAAACGCCCGTCTGATCAACTTATCCAGAAGTACAACTCATCATTATATCAGCACCACTTCAGACTTCAGGCAAATAAATCACGAGACATCGCTACATACAGAAAAGGCTTTCGGTCCAACTTTACAAACTTGAGCCAGGTTTCTCAAAGATATTAAAAAAAATATTTGTTTGGAAGTCTAGCCTAATTTTCACACCTTTAAAACAATGTTTGTACAATTTAACAGCATTGCTATAATTAAATAACATCTTATTCTCTCTTCATTTGGGCGTAAACTAAGGGGAGATTTTTAGAAGATGTTTTTCACCTCTGTACAAAAATGTTCTCTTCACTGGAATGCACATAAAACTTTTCTGCTCTTCAAAAACACTCAAAAAAGGACAAAGATGGCCTTCGAGTCTCCTGATTTTCCCACATTGAAAAGTCATTGGAGTGGCTTTGTCGCAAATTCTCTTAAAATACATACTGCGATTTACTGCACGGTAGCTCTATTGTTTTTTTTTTTTTTTTAAAGAACACCAGCTGGACAGTGAACTCAAAACAGGTGCAGCAAGTGTTCACAAGCTGCCTCAGTGGCGTTTAAGTATGACACGGTGAAAGAAAGAAAAAAAAAAAAAAAAAATCTGAACTGCATAACCAAGCAGAAAACAAAAATAATTTTAGGATTTTTTTTAAAAAAGGACATTTTTGGCAAAATGCAGAACATTGTTTTCACTTATACCTTCATAATTCACAGCAACAGTTTAGCAAAAGAAAAATGGGTCAGTAGAAATGGGTCTGAAAAACTGAAAAGGGAAAGTTAATAACACCTGTAACTCCCAAGTGTGCCTAAAGACAAACACCACCACTTGCAGTCCGCTGCATTTTACCTGCATTAAACAACAGAGATCTAAGAAGGCGCGTGGAAAGACGATAAACGGGTGAGCAGTTATCCTGAGACAGGAGGTCTTGATCCTTAATTCCTGTGTGGACAGTTCCTGCCTGGCTGTGTGGAGGTAAAGCGTGGTACGAGGCGGTGCTGGTTCCCTCTGGCCTTTCACCAGTGTCTGGAATCAACAAGCTCAGCTCGCAGGCTCAGTCTCTTCAGAGTCTCGTATCCCACCACGATGAGCACCGACGTGGGCATGGAGGAAATAATGCGGGCCGACAGTCCCTTGGTCATCACCCAGACGCCCTCCTCTGCCAGCAGCTGCTTGAACGTCTCGATAACGGACGATCGTCCCTCCACCTTCAAGAGACAGGAGAGAGCTACATCAGCTGATATTTCAACAGCTGTTTCCAAGGTCAACATTGAACTTTCAATCTTTAGGCAACATGGATGCCAAGTCCTGCAAAGTAAACAAAACATTTGAACACAACGCCTTAAAAACTGTTTAACTCCATCTGCTTAGGAAGACTTTGTTATACGATCAAAAGCTCCAGAACAGCTACAAAATGGACCTTGTTCTGAAATTATTTCCAGCGTAACCTTTTTTCTTTATTAAACACCGTTTTCTGATAGCCTTGCACCTTTGTGATGTGTGTGTAATTACTCTCCTTTAATCTGGACAAATGGACTGTATAAATATAGTCAGTTAAGTATAATATCTTTATTGTTTGGCTTGGCAATGCAGGCCGGAGGTTTAATTATAGTTACAGCTTTTATTACTGTTAACAACCACATGCTATATTAAGTATATCACCATTAGTCATCACTTCACTATAAATGTGAATTAGGCCAATAAAGTGGGTCAATATCCGCCTTTTTATTCACAGTGGGTCATTTTGTCCAATGCAGATTAGATTTTTTAAAAATATTTTTTAGACAAATATATTCATAAAACCTTAAAAATCACACTCAAAACATATCAAGGCCTTAAATGTAAATATAAGAGAAGTGTGTATGTGGTGTCTACGGTGTCTTTCAGTGTTTACCTGCACTCTTGCTCGAACTACATCCATGGGGTTGGTGATGGTGGAGGCGGTTGCTGCTGCCATTGGTCCTGCCATAGCCTGCAGAATCAGATGGGGGCACTCACTTGGTGCCAACAAGGACAGCTGCTCTGGGAACGTAAAGGGTAAAAAAAAAAAAATTAATTTAAAAAAACAGTGTAAGGCTAATAAATGTGTTGTTTCAGTCACCACTCGCATACATGCAGCAGCTAAGAACAGCCACTATAAACCCCAACTAAGGGTGGAGGGATGGGAATCGAGAACAGATTCTAAATTGTCTGATCCATCGGAATTGTATGAATCCAAGGTTATCAATAACTTTCATCGATACCGGCATGTTTTTTTCTGACAAATATACGGTGCAAAAAACACATGCATCATGACGTCAAACTCTGCGTTTACGCTGCTGGAAACTTGTTAACAAGAAGGAGAAGTGTTTCTTAACAATTACCTAAACGTAGGCCCCGCCAGTTTCAAAATGAACCGAAAATATTTTCTGTATTTACACTTCCCAACATGCGGAGGCCGAGAGTATGCAGCTGCATTGACGCCGAAAACCTTTTATAGGACTTTTTTCCACATAGTACATTTATCAGGAATCAATAAATACTTGACAAATAAGCAGAATTGATAATTGCATTGGTATCAATAAAACCTTATAAATTCCCATCCCGAACAGTAGGGCTGGGCAATAGGCCGATATACTGTATATTGTCAAAACAATATAAAATGTCTATTGTATATATTTTTCTTAGTCGTTTCTATCGCAAAATAGGCCAGGCATATATGTAATTGTTTTTTCTCTCAATAACTTCACTTAAAAATGTTATGTTCATATATTAAAGTTCTTAAATTAAGATAATATTTAGTATTTTTTTTGTATTTGTCTTAGTATTTAGTCTAAGTATGTGATTTAGACAGGAGTAGGGCTGTACAATGTGGCTATTTAATATAGACTATTAATTTATTGAATTATCACAAAACATGGCATTTCGTGATATACATAGTTATCGGAATATAAGATTGATTTGACCATATCGCCCAGCCCCATCCAATAGGGTGTTCGCTTACCTGCATAAAAATGATAAAAAGGCCACCAGAGTGCACTGTTTGGGATGTACGTGAGTAGCGATGCCACGTATCCCCTGTAAAATCCCCTGAAACCATCGGCTGCAAATATCTGCACCGTGATGTCACGGGATTGCCCGAAAGTGAGTCTGCCCTTGGTTGTGGCGAGCATCCTTCTGGGTTTGGCCTTGAAGCGAGTCAGGTGTTCCCCCTGACCTTGCATCATCAGGTGCTGGGACACCACATCTATGGGCACAGTGATGGTCTGCGCCACCAGGGAAGCTGACCCTCCAGCCACCACCGACTTCACTGTGTTACTGGGCGAGTACTGGGACACATACTTGCGCACCAGCTCATAGGTGGTGATATAAGCCTGTCCTGCGATCAGGGTGAATGTATTGACCATGAAGCCACGGTAGAGGCCTTGCACACCCTCCGCTCGCAGGATCTTGCAGAATGCATCAAAGGTGCCGGAGTAGAGGGCCTTCCCCTTCTGCACCTGGAGCAGAGTGCGGATGAGGCTGGCCGGGTAGACCGTGGCCCTGGTGGTCAAGGTCATGAACACGCCCAGGGAGTAGAACTTCCTCTTGTCCAGGTCCTCCCATTCGATAATTTGGATCGCACCTTTCTGCTGCATGGTGCCAGCTAGGGCAGCGTTGCACCCCTAAAGCCACGTATCTGCAGTCAGCAACACTCCGACTGCCATCACACCTGGAAACAAGAACATTCAGCATTAGTGAAGCTCTGGGATCAGATATAAGCACCTGCTGGGTTCACTCAAATAACCGGTCATTCATTCAGAATTTGGACTATATGATCCCAGGATGGCTGTCGAGAGGCATTACCAGGGTTCATACAAAGTCTTGGAAGCTTGGAAAATGCTTAATTTTAACCATTATGTTTTCAAGGTTCTAAATATGCTTGAATTCGAAAATACACTCCTTGGCAAATAATTTAAATATTTGAAATTAAACAATTCCGTCGTCATATTTGTTTGGAGTCTCCTGGCACAACGTGGAGCAGACCCGACTGGAACTAGCTAAGCATTAAATAATCACGAACAAAACGTACAATCAAAGTTAATATGAACAGCTGACAGACAATATACATTGATGCTGTGGTTACAAAATAATTCTATAACTTTATTTTTACATTTTTTTTTTTATTCACAGTAACAATGTAGATGTGATGATAAAGGCTTTGAGAGTCTGGACATTTTTGGTTTAGGTACCTTAAAAATGCTTAAATCTTTAAATCTGAAATCTTAAAAAGCTGCATTACAAATGACCATCGAACACAATAATCACAACTACACGGGTAACAATACAGGGCCGCATCATAATGCATCAACACAACAAACATGTTTAATAAGGCTGCGACTAACAATTATTGCCATTATTAATCTGCCAATTATTTTCGCATTTAATTGATAATTAAGTCTATTATAATGTCGGAATATAGTGAACAATACAAAAAAAAAAAAAAAAAGCTTGTTTTGTCAAGAGTGCCAGAACAAAACCCAAAGATATTAAAATACTTGTGATATGAAAAAACACACAAATGCCACAATTACCCCCGATTGACGAGCTGGCAAAAATAATTTGGGGCATATTTTTTTGAAAAATTGGAAAAAGATTAATAAATCGATTGTAATTATTCCAACTAATTATTTCAGCATTGTGGTGAACTAGACTACTGAAGCTTGAAATCATCTGGGATGATCTGTGTCACCATATTTTTGTTGTTACATGACACAATATTGTTTCCGTTTATATTATATAAAGACTTCCTCAATAAATTACAACACAGTTAGACATTAAACCTTGCATGTTTTTGTTAATCATCACAGTAAACCAGGGTAATTTGCTAATTTGCTGAGCAGGCTGATTTGCAACTAGGGCAGTATGTTTACATTATGCAGTTGTTGCATATTATGCAAAATGAGGGTTAGCTGAGCACACCAACGTAGCTCTATGTGACGTCTCAATTCATAAAAAGTATTGAATAAATATCTGCAGAATTAATCCACCGACCTGCTGCTGCTGCATTAGAATAGGGGAACTATTGGTGTTTCATTTACGTTCACACACGGCTTTTGTAACATCATTTTTTAAAAAAAATAATAATAAATGTACGTACAAGCCACAACAAGATAGACCTGACAGACCTGCTCCCTGTGTTATCAGTAAAACATCCAGAGGGGAACATGTGCCTCAGACTGTATTAACACATGCTACATGACTAAATGCATATTGAAGTTATAACCTAACGTTACTTCACTTCATGCAATAGGAAAATAAAGCACAAAGAGGGGAAGTTTGACTGCAGAGAGTAGCTTGCTAGTGAAATGTACAGCTGGTCTTCAAAGCTGATCGCTCGATACCATATGTGTCCTTATCCACGTTAGTAAGCAGGCACAGTTTCACTGCATGTAAACGTAAATGATTTTTTTTCTGTTAAGTGTTGTCTTTTGCAGCGGTTGGTGAAGAAAAGGGGAAGCACGTGCAATGTCACACAGTGTACTCGCGCTGTGCGTTAGCTAGCTAACAACATGAGCGATAACCAGCTGTGTACGAAATAAATCCGAGATTTAACGCGAACAACGCGATAAAACGTACCTGTTCGGGGGTCAATGAGGCTCAGGTTCACCCACCGTCCGCCTCCAGTGACTGCTGCTGTTAAACTGTTTGCTCTGCTACAAGGTGGGTCATATCTTCCATAACTGCTAACAAACATAGTCAAAGGTGAAAGTTCATAGGTTGTGTTTACTCGGTTTATAGGCGGCGTATTATTATCCACGAAACTAGACTAACTTTTTCTAGATTTAAAAAAAAAAAGAAAAAAAGAAAGAAAAGTGATAAGAAATAGTTTTCTCTGCCAGATGACCCCTGCAACGGTTATTTTTACTTAGAAAATTAGTCATTTGTATAATTTGACAATGATGATGCATTCAGGGCCCGATGCAAACGTAGGAATTGCAATCAATACGTGCAAAAAAGCGTGAAATTGCTTGATGCCTGCATTACTGAAATCTTCTATTTAAGTAAAAGTACTATTACCACAGTGTATAAATACTCTTTTACAAGTAAGAGTCCTGCATTCAAAATCTTACTTCAGTAAAAGTGTTATATATACAGTCTGTGGTAAAAGTACAAAAGTATTAGCATCAGACTATAGTTAAAGTATGAAAATAAATGTACTTATTGGGCAGAATGTTCCCTTTCAGATAGTTTATATTATTATATATCATATTAATTAAATATTACTACTGATGCTTTAACATGTCAGCAGTATTTTAAAGTGACAGCTGTGACAAAAGTAGTTAGGTTTGTCAAAGGTTTTTCAGATTCATTAATTAAAATTATCATGATATTACATTTTTCCTTCTATTTGTAATAACAAATACTATTTTCATTTTTAAATCTAAGTCAGTCTAATTATCATATTAATATTTTGTTATTTAAACTGATGCATTATTAATTTTGTGGCAGTGGTTTGAGCTAAGATAAAGTAATACTTTTTTTGACACCTATAATAGGATATGCAGCAAGTAGCCTAAGCCTTTCTCTTTTCCATAGCTCCATCTGGGATTCTTCCTATAATAAAATACATTGGGTCTAGTGGTACATCAATGTTCAAAAGGGCCAATAATTCCGTATGAATCCCTTTCCAGTATGACTTTAATTTTGGGAAATTCCAAAAAACATGTGTCTGATCTCCAACCTGTTTACAATCCCTCCAGCAAAAATGTATGACATGCTTTTATTTTATTATTTTATATTTTCAGTAATTACATCTTTTTATTTTTTCAGTAGTTTAAATGTTTTTATTTTGTCAGTAGTTAAAATGTTTTTATTTTGTCAACAACATTTTAACTGAATGTTTTTATTTTGTCAGTAGTTGAAATGTTTTTTTTTTTTTTTTAATTTTGTCGGTAATTAAAATGTTTTTGTTTTAATTTCGTCAGTAACTAAAATGTTTGTATTATCATTCAATCAATATTTAAAATGTTTTGTTTATATTTTGTCAATAGTTTAAATGTTTTGTTTATATTTTGTCAGTAGTTTAAATGTTTTTATTTTGTCAACAACATTTAAACTGAATGTTTTTATTTTGCCAGTAGTTGAAATGTTTTTTATTTAATTTTGTCGGTAATTAAAATGTTTGTTTTAATTTCGTCAGTAACTAAAATGTTTGTATTATCATTCAATCAATATTTAAAATGTTTTGTTTATATTTTGTCAGTAGTTTAAATGTTTTGTTTATATTTTGTCAGTAGTTTAAATGTTTTTATTTTGTCAACAACATTTAAACTGAATGTGTTTAAATGTTTTGTTTATATTTTGTCAGTAGTTTAAATGTTTTGTTTATATTTTGTCAGTAGTTTAAATGTTTTTATTTTGTCAACAACATTTAAACTGAATGTTTTTATTTTGTCAGTAGTTTAAATGTTTTGTTTATATTTTGTCAGTAATTGGTGAATGGGCGTGGCTTTAGATCTCCGCGCTCTGATTGGCCGGCTCGGTGTTGCCAGTGCAGTCGCGAGGACGGGTCGTGTTGATTTCAGAAGTCATCATGGCGCTCACTTCCCCAGTCAAAGGTAAAGAGGTGTCTTCTGCTAACCTTACCTAGCAAGCCGTCATCCGATCAGCCGTTTACCTTCAAATAACGGGAATCGATTAGAAAAAGACGTCCTTCCCCTCAAAATGGCTGTCGTTTGCGTTTCGTTAACATTACATAAAGTGTATCGGCGTCAACTGTTGGAGACATAAATGCTAACAGTAGCTAGCTTGGTAATGTTTGCTTTACAACTCAAAGTAAGAGCCGTTAAATTAGCTAACGCCGTAAGCTAGAGATGTCTTCGATCTGTTCTAAACGAAAACACTTCAATGTACTTTCTAGTTGCCTTGTTTTTGTCTTATCTCGTCAAGACATTCAGCCAGTAGCACGATAAGTAGCTGGTTAGCGAGTGTGTGCTTCACGATAAGGAACCGTGTTAGCTAGCTTTGTAGCTGTCGTGCATACCGTGTCACCGGGACACATGAAAGAGATGTTCGCAGACAGCATTGTCGTCACCACTTATAATATTCGCATCACGTCAGCTTGTCACTACAATGTGCGTTTGTTTTTTTGTACCGTTATGTTAATTTGCAGGAACATTGTTCAGACAGCACGGGGATTGTTTTTTATTTCAACACATGGCGGATCTGTTGAAAGTAGGATTATAGGCCATCGTGATAATGACATTGTCTGACAAAACAAACATAGAAATGATATGGTGTAGCATTGAGTCGGTTCTGTGGTATTTGACCTTAAAGCTGCCTCACGATAACGGTGGATTTCAGCAAACAAAACTGGTTCTCATAAGGGTTAGATCTCCACACACAGGATCTTTTTTGTTGCGTTTCATATAGTTATTTAAAAACGGCCCTTTACATAGGCATGTTGTTCTAACTGTATAAGGGCCTGGCGCTTATTATGTGCTTACCATCCACTACAGTTGACCAAAAAAGTTGTTCTTATTACTTTTAGGAATTAAAAAAAACATGTTAGATACAATAATGAATAAGGAAATGCTATTTGTATCATGTATAATTCATTAAGAAAGTATTCTAACATATACAAATGTGTATGTTACAGGGCCTGACATTTTAGGGGTGGCATATGAATATGATTTTATTCAAGCATAAAAACATGCTGAGATGGCATGATGTGTGTTTCTCATAGTTTAGCATGTCCCTCAAATGACTCGATGGTTAGATTCAAGAATAAGATCTTTTAACCTCAAGATTTTTAGAAGTGTAAATGTGAGTTTCTGGTAGAATACCCCTTTTTATAATATACTGTATGTTTTCCATTCTTCCTGCTTTGCATTAGGTTATGGCTTAAAGTTTTTTGCATACAGTTATTTTAAACACTAGCTGACTAAGGGTGAGGCAGGGAAATATGAGGTTAAGTTGTTATCATGTAAGAGAAAGAGAAACAAAACATGGGACTGATCAGCAAGCCGTCTTTCTGACCAAAAGAGGCCAAATTTGCACACATGAGTGTTTTCTTGCTTTGAATGTTCAAATTGTTCTGCCATATGAATGTAAAACAATTTATATTATCCCACCTCTGCGTGCCCTCATGATGGATTGCATGATGGTTCCTGAGGACATTCTTCTTTTTTTTGTGTTTATTTATTCATTAAATACATATTTAGGGTTTGGGAAACCAAAAAAAAAAAAAAAATGCTTTAAAAAACAAAAAAAAACAATACTTAGTCATTTAACACAATATTTATTTTTGTATTTGGGCAAGTCTATTGTGTTCTGTGCAGTTTCAGTTTCTAAATCATCACAATAGTGTTGCTTTCAAAGCTAGTAAGCCGAGAGCCAACGTTACAGCACGATGGCCTGTTGTGTGAGACCGCTGAGCAGTGCTCTGCCAAGATTCAAAAGATTACTCTGTCCATAGGGGCTCAGCACTTGCCTAGCTTAGTTTGTTTTACACTAAGTTTTAAAGGAGAATATCGTGAACATTAAACAGCTCACGCCTAAATTCAGCAGCATTTGTGCTTTTGTCCCAAACTTGCAATCTTTTGAGTCAGTTACAGTCATGAAGTAGTAATCTCACACTAAAGCTTACAGGTTAAGGTAACCACATCCTGCGTTAGCTCACTTAAAGGCCACAAAGGAGGAAATACAATTTACATTTTGCCCCAAAGTCGTTCATCGTTACATTATCCAAGTTGCTTATATACAGTTCAGTCTAATACAAAGTGGCTATTCTTGAGACCAACTGCTCAGCTACTTATAACCAGTAATACATTGTGGTATGTACTATATGTGATGAGCCATTTCTATGGCTGTGCTATGTGCACAAACGGCACAGAAAAACCGAGGCCTTCTGCCAGTTTCTTAGAGGTGTCTTAAACCTCCTCCTTGCTTAAACTGCCTTGTTTTGAGGAGATCTCCACTGGGTATATGTTGTTAGTTCGGTCGTTGACCATTTTGTTTGTACCACTTAATTGTAAAGTCTCACAGAGTAAACCTGGCCAACCTGCAAGCAGACGTGCTGAGAGAAAAAAAAAAACTGAGTTCAAGGATATCACATCTGGAAGTTTCGTAGACTTGTAACACACCGTCTGGGATTTTAGTCGTTTTAATAAATGCTTGTTTTCCCTCTGCAGAGCACCCATATAGCCATCTAATCGACACCCTGAAAGATGGCAAGATCAAGTTCTTCAATCCACAGAAATTAAATGATCCAAGATACGGTGAGTTCAGGCCCTCTGACTAAAAGAAAGGCCACATATTGAAACGCATGTCCCTCTTTAGAGACCTTTTCCTGCGAGCATTTATTTTACTCAGATCTGCACGATGTAGAAATAGCACGACATTATACAGGAGAAATCCTTCAGCGTATTGTGCTATTGCCATATAAGAGTTGTGTTTACCACAGGTGTGTCCCAGGATAGCAGCGTAAACATGTATGCATGTGAAAGCAGCCTTAAGAACATTTTTTAATTAACCTTTGAGAGCCGGCATTGGTTAAACACTTCATGGTCTTAAGTTCTTAGTGCACATTTAATTGACAAGGATGTAACAAGGACGGTGAGCGGTTGATAAAAAAAGAAAAGAAATCCGGTTTAATTACACATTGTTTACTGTAGGAAATTAAAGGCCATGATTCTTTTTTCTTTCTCCGTGTAGACAAGCTGCCTCTGTCCATCCGTGTCTTACTGGAGGCAGCCGTCCGTAACTGTGATGGCTTTTACACGAAAGAGGAAGACGTCCAGAACATTCTGGATTGGCAGCAGCAGCAGAATAAAGCCGAGGTGCCGTTCTCTCCAGCTCGAGTCCTTCTCCAGGACTTCACGTGAGTTTCACAAGGATTTGGATAAAACAGCAGTTGATCTCGTGTCGTCATGATCTTTCTTTGGTTTCCTTTGCATAGACAAATGATATATTATCGTACTTTGAGTAATATAGGAAAAATATACCTGTAGATCCCCAAAGGAAGGTAATTATTTTCCTTCTTCTGGTTTCCTTTGACAGTGGTATTCCTGCCATGGTGGACCTGGCAGCCATGAGGGACGCTGTGGCCAAACATGGCGTGGACCCCGGCCTGGTCAACCCTAAATGCCCCACAGACCTCATCGTAGACCACTCATTACAGATTGATTATAGCAAATGGTGTGTTTTTATATTTTTCTCTCTTTCATATATCGATAGTGAGATAATAGAGATAAAAGATGGACACACATTAGACTTTTCATTATTGGATCCTTTTTTAGTATGTTCATAGAAAGATAATTTGGTAAAAGTTACTTATTTTGACTGTATTTTATTTAACAAAACAATCTTTACATGAATTCTGTGATGTAACATTTATGGTTTTTGATCCACAGTGCCATACAGAATGCTCCAAACCCAGGAGGAGGAGACGGGCCAAACCCGAGTCAGGGTCCTTCCCGTTCCACAGCCTCCAGGCGCGGCTCACAGTGTGGGGGCCAGCGGGCCTCGTGTAGCAAAGTTTCCTGCAGTGACCCTCCAGCCTCCCCGGGTCGACCTGGAGCCTCTGTCCAGCAGATCGAGAACACGCCTCTCCTCTGCCCTTTCCACCTGCAGCCTGTGTCTGAGTGAGTTCCACTCAGAGTTGTTGATGAATGACAACGATTAACTCCACAAACATTAATGATTAAATTAGGAGTTGAAATGATGGCAAATCATTTTCTTAGTGTTACGTGTTTTATCTTCAATCTGGCAGTAGAATTTGATGAATCACATGGAAATCATTGACCACATTTACATGCACACTAATATATTCCACTATTACTCAGAATATGACATTAAAGAAAAGCCCACATTACTGGTGGGAAGGAGAAACACGTCTACTTATTAGACATTATAAACAACATGACTGCGGTTAGAAAGAAGGAAAATGTAAGTTATTTAAAGGGTGCCGCTGCAGGTCGTACATCATGGGGGTGTTTTCCGTTAATCGCAGAATGCACGGCTGCATGTAAACAGAAATATTAGTGGAATATTTACAGCCACGCTAACAGCTTAGTAGAAATACTGTTTATTTTTTCAGCCCTTTTCGAACAGGTCCCACGAGTTGACATACTGTGTCATCACCCAGAGTTCCCCTTTCACGTGTTCACTGTTGATTTTCTTTCTCTTCTGCAGAACTGAAACGGCTCTGAAGAATCAAGAAATGGAGCTGGTCAGAAACAAAGAGAGGCTTCAGTTCTTCAAGGTACAGCAAAGAGCAAATCTATATTTATTACGCCATATCAGACAGTCAGAGGGAGAGACGTGTCTTGAAGGAAAAGTTTGACATTTTGGAAAGATGCTAATTGTTTTTCTGTTTTTTGTTGAGAAGGCCAACCAGCACTTCCACCAGAAACTCACTAATTAATGCATTGTATGTGTTTTGTGTAAAGACCACACATCACCATTTTACGGTCGTTATGTGATGGAATATTTCTTGTGACTTTCCTGCAGCCTCTGCTGGTTGGCTGGCAAGGAAATAGTCCCAAGCAAAGTTAAAGCTGCTGTTTCTAGCCTCATATTTACCTTACAGACCATCTTCTGATATGACTCTTTGCAAGAAGGAAAACAAATTTCCCAAAATGTCAGAAGTACTCATTAATGTTGTTTGGAAAAAAGACGATGGTGTATTTAATGCATAATCTCAATAGTAACGCTTTACAATGAATGTATTGTTGTTTTAGCTTTTATTGGTCAAACTAAAATAGTTAATGTTTTGTCTCATGGAAAAGTTCCTTCGCTTATCTGTCCACGTTATAGAACAAAACAAACCGTGTTTGTACCTTGAGTGAGACACAAAGTTAAATGTTCTTTTTCCATTGTCATTCAACCCAACAGTGGTGTTCAAAAGCATTTAAGAACGTGAACGTGGTTCCTCCGGACTTCGGCGCGGTCCACCAGGTGAATCTGGAGTATCTGTCCAGAGTGGTGCAGGTCACCGATGGTTTCATCCACCCTGACAGTGTGGTGGGCACCGACTCGCACACCACCATGATCAATGGCCTGGGCATCCTCGGCTGGGGTAAAACCTTTTTAAACTTTAAAAGTTTGTGCCTTTTGTTGGGAACTTTGTCAAGCAGGCAAGTTGATTTTACATTGCGTTTGTGTCCGGGGCCCTTTCCTCCACCAGGTGTTGGGGGAATCGAGTCAGAAGCGGTGATGCTGGGCCAGCCAGTGTCTCTGACCCTTCCTCAGGTGGTGGGCTGTAAGCTGGTGGGCGCCATCAACCCTCTGACCACCTCAATAGACGTCGTCCTCGGCATCACAAAGGTAACACCGCTCTGCTGTCCTTCATGTGTTATTAGGACTTCATTAGTGGGAGATAATAACAATGCTTATTCACTACATGTAGGAAATGAAACAACAAGTTCACAGTTCTAAAGTTTGACTCATCAAAAAGAAACTCACAAGGACAAATGTATCACTGCAAGAATCAAAGCTGAAACCGCATCATCTATAAATGAGGGACATTTATATCTGCATTTTGCACAATCACCGGTGCAAGAAGTTATAGTTTAGAGATGCACCAGTTGAAATTTTTTACTTGTCGGATTATTTAAAATACTGACTTTCCTCTTTTTTTTTTTTTTTTCTTCCTGAAAACTATAATTGACGGCATACACAAACATTTGTGTGACTTTTCTTTCATGGAACTTTTGAATTGTATGTTCATAATAAGACATCTCTCACAAATCTAAAAATGAAAGTGTTCCAGGTCACTGGACAAATGAATTGCAGTATATCCCACTTTATTCAACATGTTTAACTTTCCAATAAGAAAACAGGTGCCAAATATCTATATAACAACTGAGCTGCAACTATCAGTCGACTAATCCATAAGTTGATCGACAGAAAAATAATTCCGACTATTTTGGTAATCAATTAATGGCTAAAAGTTACATTTTATTTTTTTCAGGCTTTAAAATATGTAGATTTCCTGTTTATCCGCTCTTTTATATCATATTAGACTGAATGTCTTTGGGTTTTGGACTGACAAAACAAGACATTTAAAGACGTCACCTTAGACTTAGAGAAACGGATTACGTGTTTTATTTTTATTTTGTTGACATTTTACAGACCAAGTGATTAACCAGGGGGAAATAAATCGGCTATTTAATCCGTAATAAAAATAGATGCTAGGTGCAGTCTTATAACGTCACAGTTGTCCAAAATGGCTTATTGTGGACTTACGGGTGTTTACTTGTGAGCTTTATTTCTTCTTCACATAGCTGAAGAACTTGCATATGTGCTTGTACTTGTAGATTTGACCGCCAAAACAAAAGGTATCTTTGACACTGATCTGTGTATCTCTATTATAAATGGCACGTTTTACAGGAATAACACTTACTCCTGCCTCTGTGTGCACTAATGTGCCTTGTGCCTTGGATTTTTTTCCCAGCACTTGCGACAAGCTGGGATCGCTGGAAAGTTTGTGGAGTTTTTTGGACCCGGTGTCTCTCAGCTGTCGGCTCCTGACCGAACCACCATCGCCAACATGTGCCCAGAGTACAACGCTACTGTCAGCTTCTTCCCCGTCGACCAGGTCACACTCAAGCACTTTAAAAAGACAAGTGAGTCAGCACGAGCGATGCTGCTCAGTAAGAGGTTCAATACCAGATTCTGTCGTAGCGTTCTTTGGGACGTTCACTTACAAGTTTTAATTTTGCTTCCAGATTTTACACAGGAAAAACTAGACTTACTGGAGTCTTACATGAAGGCTGTACAACTTTTCCGAAGCTATGAAGACCCCTCAGAAGACCCCCAGTACTCTGAGGTAAAGCGTCAAACCTTGCCGTGAATTCTCTAATCATAAACATGGCTGAGTGAAGGTCAAAGCTGCTGTGACTGAAGATACATAAATATATATATTTATAATATGATGCTCTTTTTGTTCAGTTTTTTTATATAATTTTGCTGAGAGAAGATGTGGTGGCTCAGCACCGAGTATGTGTTTCACTTTGGAACAATTTCATGTAATTCCCCTTTTTTTGTGCACTGATGATTGGTGCCTCGTGGTAGTAGCCACGTTTGCAAAAATGCCGCATGAGAGGAATTCATTTCCATAATAGAGGTGTCCACCATGCAGCTTTATTTCAAAATGATATCCACTGTTGTCAACAGCGAGAGACAAATCATTTTTCTGATCCCGTTTTAATTGTGGCCTGAATGACATGTATGATGTTGGTAAATTTAAAAGATCATTTTTGCAAGTCCAGAAAGTCACAGTTTGTCATAGTATCATTGTTTTTTGTGTGAAACTGCTCAGTGAACTGGATCTCTTGTCCCCAACAACAACACACACATTACCTTGGCTTGCTAGCTAGCGAGGTAACTTAGCTGTGTTCATTGCACAAATGTAACTTTATTTTAGACTCCTGGTCTTTTTATCAGCCGGGAAGCGACAGACAGAAAAAAGTCCTTTGGCTCTCGCCGTTGACTATTGTACATCATTTTTCCTAAATACGATCCCATGGTGCTCCACTGAAAAGGATTAAAATGTCTATAAAGTGAAATTAAAACCATTCTCCTCTGCAGGTGATTGAGATCAACCTGAGTTCCATCGTGCCCTATGTGAGCGGACCGAAGAGGCCTCAGGACAGAGTGGCAGTCAGCAGCATGAAAGAAGACTTCCAGAGTTGTCTGGATGAAAAGGTAACATGCGATAAAATAATAACTCACATGTCGTCTTCTGTACTCTGCCAGTCCTCGGTGCGTGGAGAGGCTGGCGATGCATGGTTGACGTTTCTTTTCCTTGGTTGCCCTGCAGGTCGGCTTCAAAGGCTTCCACATCTCGAAGCAGAAGCAGGACACGCAGGTTCCTTTCCTGCACTGCGGTCGGGAGTATCAGCTGGCCCACGGCTCGCTGGTCATCGCTGCTGTTATCAGCTGCACCAACAACTGCAACCCGTCTGTCATGCTGACCGCAGGTGACGGGCCGAGTCAAGAGATGAAACTATGATCAGATTCCCTCTGAAATGAATTCATAATTTCATCTGTATATCACTTGGTTGATAAATCTAAGAATGACAAGTTTTTTAACTCTTATCAGGCGATGTACATTGTGGTCTTTGTTCTAAGGTGGCTGGCATGTTCTGACTATCTAGTCATCTAATCTTTTTGTGTAGGCATGTCTGTTTTTCTTTTCACATTTTCCCCTTATTTTTTCCTTTTTAGTAAATCTAATAAAAGTCTCACGCCCTGTGGTTTCTCTCGTTTCCGCCATTCATAAAATAAATATGCTGTTTTGAGACACTGAACTCACCATTGTGGTTACTTTGCAGGCAAATCTGCCTAACACAGCTGTCTTTGTGATTGACAGGTCTACTTGCCAAAAAGGCCGTGGAGGCGGGGCTTGTTGTCAAGCCTTATATTCGGACCAGCCTGGCTCCTGGAAGCGGCATGGTCACTCACTACCTCAATACCAGTGGAGTCCTGCCTTACTTTAGCCAGCTGGGGTAAGCAGGTGTACACAGTGACCCCACACACACACACACACACACACACACACACACACACACACACACACACACACACACAGACACACACACACACCAAATGCCCCTTTAAGGCAATGACCTTGGATGAACCCATGCATGCAGTTCAAGAGGAACCTGAACTTAAGTACCATGGCTCTAACTTTGCTCAGCTCTGGTTTTGAAAGAGTTAACGACACCAAATAGTGATCCACATTTGTTCTTGCCGTCGATCCTTCCTTGAAACGTGTGAACTCGTTTGGCAAGGGCGTGAATTATATGTCAAATCTAATGGCTTCATTGATATGTAAAAGTCCTGCACTCCGGATTTAAACTTAGCTGCCAGTCATTTTGTACTTTGTTGTATATATCCTCATACATGGAGGAATATGTGTTTCTGAGTGGGAAATATTTGGTTGCACAACCTAGAGAATGTTATTTTCTCATTTAATGTCATTGCTGTAATGTTTCTTTTGTAAAATGTTATTTAAAAACTTCCCCAGTTTACATATTGTTACTCCACAATGGGTCATATATTCTCAAGCTAACATTAGTTTGGTCGATTGGTTCAATTAGCCACACAACAGCTTATGTTGTGCCACCTGTTTTAGGTTAGTGATGGAAATCTTTGCTCGGTAAACATTTATATTTGAAGTTTTATCTTGTGAAGAGCTGGTGCAGCCGGCTCCGAAATGTCCGAACCTCCTGAGCATGAGTTTTGAATGTAAGACAAGTCCGTGGTTGTACGTACACGTCACGACTCGGAGCTACACATTTCGATCTTTTCGTTTTATTTCAGTGGCGGCAATTAATAACTAACCTATTACAGCAGTGTGGAGTGGAAAAGTAAAAAAAAAGAAAAAAAAAGGGATTGAAATTATGTTTTTGTGTAAAAAGTGTTGAGAGAATTCTGAATGATTTCATTCCTTTTAAACAACATCACGGTGTTTTCCTTTCGACGTCACAGGTTCGAGGTGATTGGCTACGGCTGTGCGACCTGCGTAGGAAACACGGCTCCGTTACCAGAAGCTGTCGTGGATGCTATCAAACAGGTCAGCTCTTCATAATGCCACATTAAACTGTTCCTAAACAAATGCATCTCACAACAATCCCATTTTGATGATCCTTTGTGTGTTTCAGGGGGACCTGGTGGCCTGCGGTGTGCTATCTGGCAACAGGCACTTTGAAGGCCGTCTGTGTGACTGCGTGCGGGCCAACTACCTGGCCTCGCCTCCCCTGGTCGTGGCTTATGCTCTTGCGGGAACTGTGGGAATCGACTTTGAGAAAGAGCCTCTGGGTAGGAAAAGCACACGTCAGGAGCCCTGAGGTTCATTAGCGGATTTTTAGGAATTTGGCAGATTATAGTGAGGGAACAGTTAGTGATTCAGTGTCTTGTGCAGACATGCATCAGCCATAGAACAGGTGACAAAAGGAGCAGTGTGGGTAGTTTGAGGTCTGGTAGTGATAATTACAGTGAAATTATCAGAAGTTAAACAAACAAAAAAAAAAAGCAGCATTCATTTAAGAATTAAACGGACATTTCCCCCCAAAATCAAAAATACGTATTTCTTCTTTTACCTTTTTTTAAATCTATTTATCGATCTAGATAGTTTTTGCTGTGAATTGCAGAGTGTTTGAGACGTCAGCTGTCGAGATGTCTGTCTTCTCTTCAATATATTGGAACTAGATGACCCTCAGATTGTGATGCTCAAAGTGCATTTTGAAAAACTCCACAGCGAGGTCTCTTCCTCTTACACAGACCGTGTTGTAACTGTAACATGTAGTAACTGCTTTATACAGCCGCCAGCGCGGGAGCACGAGCCTCTCGTCCCTTTTTTAAAGGACCGGTGGGGAGTATTTGTGTAGTATTTAGGGCAGAAATGGTATATTCTAATCATAATTATGTTTCCATTAGTGTATAATCGCCTACACTAAGAAATGTTGTGGTTTTGTAACCTTCGAACGAGTCTTATATCTACATAGGGAGCGGGTCTTTATTCACGGTGTCCGCTGTGTTGCAGTGGCGTGTTTCTACTGTAGCTCAGAACAGACGCCCCAGATGTGGCTTTAGATGGCGCCTTGTGCCCTTTTACTTCCCCTGAAGGCCAACGTTGTTCTTCGACATGGTTGTAAACCTGCAATAATGCCGGCCGCCCATACATCCTTTCAGCTGCCGCCCCTCAAGTAGTGTTTTGGTAAGGGTGGCCTCTGAGCCCGGCAAAGGTCCGGAAAGATACCTTGGCGTTACCACGTTTTGCACTGGCTGGTTTCCTCAGTCGGGAAAAGGGAGGGGTGAGCGGAGGGATATTCAGTTTTTTGTTTGTTTTTTTAAGTCTTTTTATGGCGCTAACGTTGAGCATGCTGTTGTTGGTGCAGGTGTGACTTCAGAGGGGAAGGAGGTGTACCTTTGTGACATCTGGCCGTCCAGGGAGGAGGTCCAACAGACTGAAGAGGACACAGTCATCTCCTCCATTTTTAAGGATCTCAGGGGAAGGATGGAGGTCAGGACACAATCTTTTGTTCTTTTTTTGTCTATTGTCCTTATAATCAAGTGAATTATTGATTGTATAAATGTTGTTTGTTCACACCTTGCCCTCCTCCAGAAAGGGAACACGCTGTGGAGCAACATTGAATGTCCAGATTCTTTGGTTTTCCCCTGGGATCACAAGTCCACATATATCCGTTCACCGTCTTTCTTCAGCAAGTTGGTAAGTCTTCATTATTTCTGCATGTGTCTGCTGTTCTCACATACTGAAGGATGTAAATAAAAGCAGCAGCAGTTTAGACTCCTCTGCTTGTCTTTTTCTCAGAGTAAAGAGGTGCCGGCTCCTCAGTCCATCGAGAACGCTCACGTCTTACTGTTCCTCGGGAACAAAGTGACGACGGATCACATCTCTCCAGCGGGCAGCATTGCCAGGGTCAGTGCCGCTGCCAAGTACCTGCTGAGCAAACGGTCAGTTTCCTATCATGATGAAATATGAGTCCATGACTGCAGAATATCAGATTCTGATTAACCAGAGGATGCACTTTATTATGGTTATAGATCTGTATGCACATATGCAGCGCACTGTTGGCACTAACACTGGTCAATGTTGCAGTGTGTTTTTGTATTTGTAACAGCCTTTATTCTTATATTTTGTCTCTTCATTTTATAATTTTTTCTTACTTTATATAGTGGGACAGGTATGTAATGTCATGTCTTTTAAGCTACTGGATGCCTAAATTTCCCTCGGGATCAATAAAGTATCTATCTAGAAATAGAAATAATTATTAATCTCGTCAACAAAAACTAAAAAAATTATTCTCGAGATACATTTTTCTGTTGCAAAGAATGGAACAATGTAAGACAACATTTTAAGAAAATGTATTGCAATTCCTTTTTAACAAATAAATATTGCAGGATCTAATGTGAGAGCTGTATGTCACTGCACGCTGTTGCTTTTTGTTTACCCCCGTACAAATGTAATTACATCTCACTTTGAATTTTCCCCTCAGCCTGACGCCACGGGAGTTTAACTCGTATGGCGCTCGCAGGGGGAACGACGCCGTGATGACGAGAGGCACGTTCGCCAGCATCAAGCTCCAAAATCGTTTCATCGGCAAACCAGGCCCTAAGACCTTGCACATTCCTTCAGGCCAGACAGTGAGTGTGAATTTATTAAGACCAGTAACCCTGAGGTGGATTTCTTTTTTTTTTTTTTGCGTAGTTGTTCACGTATCAGCTGACGTAAACACCGATCCTGCACAAACTGGCTGTTGTCAGACTTGTGCCCTTTCAGCTGTAGCATCGTGTGTGTTTACCATCGTCAGTTGCCAGACTAGCGGTCTTGACCTGCTGTGAATAACATGTCCTAATATGTCCTCCCTTTGTCTGTCTTTGATCAGCTGGATGTCTTCGAGGCAGCTGATCGCTATCAGAGGGACGGCATTCCCCTCATCATCCTGGCAGGCAAAGACTACGGCTCTGGAAACTCCAGGGACTGGGTCGCTAAAGGACCATACCTGCTGGTAAACTGCAGCACACACAACAGTTTTACATTATTAAGCATCACATTTCCAAGAACCTGAGCCCTGAAGTCATCGTAATACTCTCGACCTGATCTTTTTCTCCCAATGGAATATGAATGAATTTGCTGGTCGTTTTTCTTAAGTCCTTCAGTCCCCCTCGTCACTTGTTTTTGCCGCTCACCTGCTCCTCTGCGGTTGACAGGGCGTGCGTGCCGTCATCGCCGAGAGCTTTGAGAAGCTGCACAAGAACCAGCTGGTGGGAATGGGCATCATGCCGCTGCAGTTCCTGCCTGGCGAGAGCGCAGACACGCTGGAGCTCAGCGGGAAGGAGAGGTTCACCATCACCCAGCCGGACAGCCTGAGTCCGAGGCAGCAGCTCACTGTCAAGGTACGCAACAGGCGGAGAGCCCTGAGCTGGGATAACTGTCACACGCAGAAACTTTGTTTGTCGGTGTCTGTACCTGGACTCCCTGTACAGCAGTGTCGATACTGAGGGAATTATCCCGGTGAAATAAAAATAATTAGCACAGTACTTGACAATTTTCAGAATTACTTTTTTTTTTTTTTTTTTTTTTTTACTGCAGCAACATTAGATTACATCGTTTAAACTCCTCAACAATGATTTCCAAAGATTTCATTAAATCAAAGCTACGATGTTTGATTTTTGGCCACTAAGGGGCAGAAAAACATTAATAATGCTTTGACGTATTATTACCAGTTTTAAAGCTGTTAAGAGTCCAATTTTAGCAAACGTCACTCACCAGACACAAACATTAGTTTAGTCAAACATTGTGCTCATGTTCTGCCCACCTGAAGAATAGTCGCTCTATTTTTAGCTCTATTTTTAGCTCTATTTTCGTGTAAAATCCTTTTGAATTAAAACACTTGAATGGTTTAGTAAAGAAGTTGTTTCTGTGTTGCAGACGAGCCAAGGAAAGTCCTTCTCCGTCACCGCACTGTTTGAAACGGAGATGGACGTTACCTTTTTTCAACACGGAGGTCATCTTAGATATGTCGCTCGGACTTTGCTCTGAAACAGCCCGGGAGCCCAAGCTGCACTGAATGTGCCCGACAGCCGTCCTCATTTCACCAGTTCGTCTTCAAGCGTGGACGAAGAGCGGGCTACCTAGAGCAACATGAAGGCGGATGATTTGTCTGTTTGAGGTGGACGAACATCTGCAGACTTTTTGGAGCGTTTTTTTCCTCACGAGACAAATGCAAAGCGCAGGAAGACGAGCTGACGTTCACTCAACAAGGAGATTGTAGCGCAGGCGACCTTTGGACAGTTGTTTGTGATTTATTGTGGAACATTTCTTTCGTTATGGAGTTGAGCCAAGGAGAAATGAATCCTGTCTGCTTCTGTTGTCATTTAACAAGATGAATAAATACAATCCTGCCTCGACAGGCTTACATGGTGCTAGGTACTACGGCATGAATACTTTTTTTAGGGTGTGGTATGGCCTGCTTTTACCAACATCAAGTAAAGTCTAATTTTGCAGAATTGATGTCAGTTGCCCATATTTCCCATTGGGGCCAAATCATCTTATGTAAATTAAAGTTCTGTTAATATTTCTTTCATATTTCAAATTCCCTTTTGCAGTTGCCTCCTTATACTCAATTTGTGTTATGTGAAAAATGTGATATCCTGTTTTTTGCTCTATCATAAGCTACATAAAGATGGTTCCTACTACAACTGACAGGCCTCTGCATCACATTAAAGCTAAATTATAACACTTTTTCAGCCTAAATAACAAGTTATTGTTAACCCATGAAGCAGCATACGCTACTAATGGTTTGATACATTTTGAGCAAAAAAAAAAAACTTTTTTTTTTCTTTCGTTTTTTACCCAAAGTACAACAATATACAGTAAGTATTATCAAAATGCTACATAAGTTTAAAATGTTAGTCAACCTAACTGGTGCTGCTGAATAGCTTGTTCTTGTATCTGCAGTTAAACCTCCGTTCAGCATTATTAGCATCAATATTTATTTAAAGGTGAACTGGTTTTTCACACCAAAGTCGGTCTGTAGGTCTTGGGGAGATGATGTGTTGTATAAATGTGTCCGGGGTGATCTGTGCGAAGTCGGATAAATTGCCTCAAGTGATGTCACTTAAGTCAGCTTTGTTTTAGGCTCTAGACTGCAAGTCTCAAAACAAAAAAACAAAAAAGAATAAAGTGAGTTTACCAGACTTCTGCTGCTTGAGGCTACATTAGCTGCTACGAAAATAACAACAAAGTCTCTGACTGAGCTGTGAGTTGCATTGTGGGTAATGTAGGAGCCAGGTTTTGACTGACGTAACTTTTGCTAAGCAGTTACGCAAATGACAGGATATTGGTAAACATTCAAATTTAATGTAACCATAACCCTAGTAAAGAAGAATGAAAGTTAGCAAACGGACTCAGCAATGGAGGTCTTGTGTTTGGAGGCCGACCCGGAAGTTAGCATCGTGCAGGTTCCCATCGGGCTGATTTTCTTTTTTTCTTTTAGATTATTCCGGAAAATAAGCTCTGTGGCAAACGGAAGTTACTTCCACGTTTTGTTCAGCAAGATGATCTTCATAAATCAAAACCACTTTTATCATTTTTGAAGTGTAAATGCGATCGGCAGAAGTAAAAGCAAACCACCACGTGTTCGAAGTTATGAGGTTTAATGTTTCCGACGACCTCTGTGTCTCATTTCACCACTTTTATAGCAACAACCTTTTTTTAAGACACAAAAACTTGCAAATTCACTCTTGGGGTATTCACTGACATATTGTATGTCGCAGAACAAAACGTCTCTTAAACTTGTGTTAACCACAGACCTTTTTTCAGGCATCTAACCAAAACTTTTTATTTTTTTTTAAATCCAAGGACTTCGAGAACAGGGAATCGGGAGTGCAAAAATACTAACTCATTCCCAGTCTTTGCAGCACTCTATATCTGTTTCATGTCTATCTTATGGCAGCTAACATTAGCTGCTGGTCATATCCAGGCCTACATTAGATGAGAAGATTGTTATTGGTATTAATCTTCTCATCTAATTCGAAGACAAGAAAGAGAATAATTGTTTTTCCCAAAGTCTTTCCAGACTCAGTTTTTGATGCCTGGTCCCTGTCGAGCTTTAGTGCCATGTGAAGTGAAATCATCAGTTACTTTCACATCACATTCTCTTCTATTAGTATAATTAAATAATACTAAAGCTCCTTATATTAGGAGATTATCAAATCTAATGAGAAATGACTGACAATCAAAGCTCTTACAAATGATAAATACATGGAAACCTGCCCTGTAATAAAGGTATTATGTAGTTTAGAATCCATTTATTGAGGTACTGATTCAGATGCAGTCTGAAATAATTACGGTATGTCTGTCATCTGTGTGATTTAATTTTGGTGTGTTCAAACCATTTGACTCAGTTTTGATTGAGTATTTTAGCAGATAAAATGAAACCTTCATTGTATCGTGTCACATTATCTAGAATGAGGATTGGAGCCTTTATGCATTTATGTTTTTTAGAGAGCATGATAATAATGCTGGCTTTGTTTAAGAGAAGTTATTTATTGATTACCTACATTATTCTGTAATAGGTTTTTAAAAAAAGAAAAGATTTATTGCCTGAAACTGTAGCAAAAAAAAAAAAACTGTGTATTTGTTTTTGTCATTTTAAGAGTGAACAAAGACGTGTTTTGCCAAAACAAGCTGAATACAGGACAGAAAGTGTTTAGTTCCTCCGCCAGTCCGTCTCCAATGTTTGCCTTCGTAGTTTGAAGTTGTTTGAATTCTTCAGCGATATGTGGATGCAGCACAATATGAAAGTTTTACCTGTAGTGTCACTTGCTGTAGCAGTTTATTGATCCACGACAGCTGCGTCCCAGCATCTCACATTAGGGATGAAAAGTATGCAAACCATCGACGCACGTGTCACAAGGTGTCTGGATGTCTGTAACTCTGCATCATATTGTAAATAGTTTTTAATAAATAGTGAGGACTGTGAGGTTTCAGGGTGCTCTGTTAAAAGGACAGCTTCACTGATTTTACACACAACAGTTTACTAATCATGGGGAGTAAACTCAGTCTGTGAAAACTAGTTGTATAATATACAATAAGTGGTAATATACAAAGTAAAGGGTTTGACAAAAGGTGCCACTAAGATGCATGAGGGAAAGCGTAGGTACAGTGTGTTTAGAGCTCGACAACTAAACGTTTAAATATCCATGCATGCTTAAGATGACAAAACAGAACTTTGTTTGTAGTAAATTGCAAAACTGGTCATCAAGCTAACAGAGTTTTCTTTCCCCAAGTGGAATAGTGCAAGATGAATAAGCCAAATAAAATATCCTGGAATTATATAAGCAAACAGTACATATATATATTACTTTTTTTAAAAGACATTACTATTGAAAATATAGTGAGTCTTAAGAAAACAAGCCAAGTGGAGAAATAAGACACTGAAGTCCGAAGTTCTTAATGAAATTTCCAAGTGTAAACAGTGCAACTTTTATTGATTTGTTTTTTTTTTTTTTTTTAAAGAAATTTCTGACAGTGCTGACATTGCTCCGCACATTGACAAGTGAAGACACAGTATGAGGCTGCACGAACAACCAGTTTTACTCGAGTGCTGTCTGACAACAGGCTAAAAACAAGCGAGCGTCTTATTGTCAAAAACAAACCCAAAAAGAAAAAAAGGAAATGTGCAAAGAAATGTCTGCAAGTTAAAGAGATGACAACAAATGATACGGTGTAGGTCGTCACTACACGGCTTCGATTTAAGTGTGCAAATGTGAAATTAAAGCTGTAATCAAAAGATGGCAGCTGAGCCACAGGTTTGTTACTGTTTGACGTTAAACTTGTCAAACTGCAGACTGAGGCTTCAGGGATGCATAAGGTTCATTATGACATCAGTACTTTTAGTATTCGACATTAATCTCAACGAGTCAGCATCAACAGTCTTTTTTTTTTTTTTGCATGTTGTTGCCCACTTCTAGAAATCACACACAGTATTATTTAGTGCTGACATGATTAGCCGATCAACAGACGATTAATCTCAAACAATGCTGATAATGAATCAGAATTTATCATGAAAAAATGCCCGACAGTCGCTTGTCCCACTTTCTCAAATCTGAGGATTTGCTTCTTTTCCATTTTATATCATAGTTAATAAAAACAAAAAAAAAGGTACCCTGTGGATTTTTGGTTAAAGTTATGTTTACATTCACCGTCTCTCACCAAAGTGCATTTCGTATCATAGAGGTTTGTCAAATGTGTTGAATGAATTTCTTTCCTCTGAAAACATTTGCAGAGCTGTTTGTTTTTTATTTTTTTTTTAGTGTGGAAGAATTTGAAACCTACATGGTTTGCGTCCATGTTTACCAGCTAGCAGGCTTCTTGGCACTGCCACCAGCTGTCGCTCGCGTCGGCAGGACTGCGACTCAAGTCACCGGGAGAGATTCTAACAAACGTGGGGACCCGAACATACAAACACTGCTCTATAATGCCATTACTGGTCAAAAACTCCACAGGGTACCTTTAAAACAAAACAAACACGGTAACTGTTAGTCAGATCAAACTATTTCAAGACGTCATCTTGGGCTCTGGGAAACATTTTTCATTGTTTTGTGTCATTTTATAGACTAAACAATGAATAATCTTTTTTTTTTTTTTTTTTTTTTTTTTTAAAGACAGATTAACACATAATGAAAAATAATTGTTAGTTGCAGCCATCACATTACGGACAACCATCCCTCAAAGCAGGCCTGAGAACCCTGCCATCCGGCCAGCCTTTGGTTTCCATTCACTACTACAGCATGAACATATACTTGCAGAGACTTAAAACTTTCTTGAGACGGCTAATCCATACAGTCAGCATTTACTGTACTTCTCTTTAAACAGTTAGTCGTCGGTAATGCCTTAAAAAAAAAAAAAAAAAAGTATCAACTGACACTTCACTGTCCTGCATCACCACGCACCGATGATGGAACAGACCCAGACATGATGCTCACTGTGAGGATTAGCGGTTTCAAGTCTGTGCAGGTTGATTTTCATACAATAAGGCTGTCTGGAAAGTAACACATTCAAAATAAAAAAACAAAAAAACTTTGCAGAGTTATAAGCAAGAATATAGAGGGAAAAACACTTACATTTGTAGTAAATGGGCTTTAACATGAAAACACCAGTATTGTTAACCTCAGCATTGACATGTCATTATATCATTATGGCTGTTAACGAGCCTCTGCATTGCCCACAGCGGAGTACAACTTTCTCCCAAACTGGATTATACCCAAAAACACCATTCTGACTTAAAAAGGCACAGACATGTGTAGTTATACGAGTAAAGTTTGCAGTATGATGATGAGATCGTATCTAAAACATTTAACTCACAAAGCTTGACCTACGATGCAACCCTTGACCACAGCTGGAATAATCTAATGCCTCTCGACACCCCGCACCCCTCCCCTCAGCGTCGATAGTGTTTCAAATCTCAAAGAAAGAAGGAAAAAAGAAAAAAACGGAAAAAAACATGGCTGGTACTTCAGTACTTTATCCACCTGGTGGAAGTGCTCGTAATTCGTATTTATTTAACCGTTATTGTATCCCTTTGAGTCGTTAAAAAGAATAAACAGAGTGAGACTCTTGGCCACTTTCTTCATCTGGGTCCCCAGAAATATTTGATGAGAGAGTGGCCCCGCTGTAAACACTTAACCACTGCTGATGCGAAGGATCCTGATCACACGGGGAGGAAATCCTGAGAACAACGGACTCGGTTCATTTCCCTTCTCTTGTGGAAATTAATGGAATCATTCATCTGTTTTCTCTTTTTTTTTTTTTTTTTTTTTTTGTGTGTGTCCATAATCTTTGTATATGCAAACTCTTTTCATCTAATAAGAAAATATTTGTGAAAGGTTAAATGAAAATATACAATTATTAATACAATAGAGTACAGAGCTATATGTTAAAGGTGATAAAAAAACAAACAAAAAAAGAAAAAAAAAAAACAGGTTGATTGTATCTCCCTTTACAATGCGCGCATTTTCCTTGGTTTAAAGGCAAGAGGTAAAGTGTATATAAGAAAAAGGCAGCCCGTTTTGTCGTCCAAAAGGCTGGTGCTCGAGGATTAGGCGATTGCTTTTGCTTCTGGTAAGAAAGCCTCCCAGTACTTTATGAGCTGGAGGAAAAAAGAAAGGAGAGAGTGTCAGGGTCACTCATAATTAACAGATAAGACGTGGTTAATATTTAGGATTTAAAACAAAGGCATCCTTTCATTTTACACAACTGAACAAATGTATGGATTTTGAACTGTTGATTGGACAAAACAAAAACGATTTGAAGACAGAACTCTGGGCACTTAAAACTTGGAAAGAGGCTTTTTTTCAGAATTTTTCAGAATTATTTTATTTTATTAAACATATTAACTGATCAATTAATAATGAAATGAATCATTACTTGCAGCTCTAATCTTTCCTTTTCATATCGTCATGTAAAAAAAAAATTCATAACTCCCTCCTTAGCTCAAGTTTTATTTCTCTTCCTAAAATATTGCACTTTAAAAGAAAACTTGATCACTACATCTCCTCAATTTTCCCCCCCGATTTGAATAATTTAGAATAATTCAGACTTATTGTACTGCTGCGCTCATGTCTTTCTAAATAAGATCACCAGCTACTTTAAAAATAAATAAATAAATATTCTGTAACATGATAAGTCAAAACAAGGACTGCCATAGTTGGAAAAGCCTTTCTTGATATCAAAACTATTTATAAATGTGCACTGACTGCTTTGACAAGAAGAACATATAATTATAGAAATGTAAAACATTCAGGTTTGACTAAAGAGACACTCACCTGTTGCTGAGACTGGAGCAGACACTCCAAGTAATTAATTATCTCTCTTTTACAGCTCTTGGCCTTTTCTTTCTGTAGGATTAAAATCAAAATAATAAAAAATGCACTAATTAGTAATGAATAACATTTTCAGTTGTCCAGGCACTGATGTGAATGCAACAGAGATGAACATTAGTACCTCAAAGCGGACGACTTCCTTGCGCACAGTCGCAGAAACTCTCTCAAAGTCTCTCTCGTACTGCGTCACTTTGGCCTCCCACTGTTAACAAGAGAGGAAAAGTTTCAAAAAGGTATGTATTATTAAGTTATAAGTGTCTTCGCATCTCATACCTTCGACTAAGAAAGTCAAATTTGGAATTCATTTAATTTTAGAATTACAATCTCAAAATGTTGATTTATTGGGAACATTATTATCACATCTGTTATTAAACCTTGTCTTTTTAAATTGTCCTGCATCTATACAATCTATTAGATATAAAAACGGGAGAGAAGAAATTAGTAAATATAGTAAGTATAATGCCCATGTTTGGCTAAATGTGATTGATTAACGTATTCTTTAATAAATATTGATGATTTAAAGCAGCCTCGTCAGACAGATTAAGGCAGATTTTGTACGTAGTAAAAAACCGTAACATTTAATATTCAAGCACTTTGATGCAGGGACAACAGAAATTAGCAATGTGTTGCTCCAGCGCAGCATTTTTCATTAAAAATAAAAAAAAGGTCCATGACAGAAAAATGTAAAATCTAATACATTTGCTTTACCGTGTCCTGACAAGAACCATAGAAACTAAATTTGTGGAGATTAAAGTCAAATATCATTCCCATTTGTTTCATCCGGTTTCTGATGAGAGCAACAATATAAAAGGCTTTTCAAGTTCATTTATTACTCAAATATTGTTCCCAATCTTGAAAAACGACAACATCAAACTTCCAGGCATCGCGGTTATATTTCGCGAGTTATTTTCCACAGTGTTGATTTTGGCCTGCGTTGTACCTCAGCGATCTCCTCTTTGGCCAGCTGCAGTTTGTCGGGCTTGTTGGCCCACAGCAGTTTGGCCTCCGTCTCCCTCTTCTTCTGCAGCACCGCCTGAGCATCCTGCCAACGCTGCCACGCCTTCATCCTGTGATCAAACGACCCCTGCAGGTCACAGACACACAAGAGCATCATTTTGTGTTTATATTTCTTTAGCCATGCAGCCAAGGCTACTATTCAGAACATGCTTGTTGTGGGGGAGTGCAATCAAATATTACTCAAAACTCCACATACCAGGCAGGTGATTGAATATATACATGTTATATACGCCTCAAGGTACCGCCTAACCTTTTTTTTTTTTTTTTTTTTTTTTTTTTTAAACTGAAACAATGAGAAATAAATACTTCACAAGACGCCCAGAAATGAGTTGAAAAGATTGTCTCCGTACCCTCACGGCTCCAAGCAGGCGGATGTAATCTGCAATGAGTTCTGCAAAGCTGAAGGTGTCGTTTGCAGCCTGTTCCTGGTGTAACTGCTCCATCTTGTCCTCCACCTCTGCCAGCTGAGAGAGAGCTCTGGACAGAGCGGTGTTGTCCTCTGCGCTGCCCAGCATGGCCGTGCTTTTGGCAAAGCTGGCTGTGTTTAACGACAACTCTGGAGGGGGACAGAGCCAAATATTAATGTAAAACAAGCATTTTCCACCATGAACTTGGATACGACGGCGTATTAGGGCCATTGTAGGTTAAAAAAAAGTTTTTTTAAATAATAATAATAATAATAATAATAATAATAATACTACGGAGCTGGGAGGGGTGGATACTTTTAGAAAAAAAAAGAAACTCAGATAATTTCCGATATTAAAGTCATAGATTTACGAGAAAAAAACCTTGAATATTCTCTGAGATTATAAAGTCAGTAAAGGTTTAGGGTTAAGGAACCTCTGTGCAAGGTTGGATCAAAATCATCCCACCACAGTCTCCGCAGCTTGCTGTCACCTAATCAAATTATACTTTGCAATCGGAACTTGCAATAAGGAAATACTCATCAAAAAAAAAAAAAAAAATAAATAAAAAATAATAATAATAATAATTATATATATATTTATATATTTATTTATTTATTTTTAAATAAAATAAAAATTCATTGCACTATTTGTACATTTTAGAATTCTTATGGGTTTTCCTACTGTGTATTGCAACTGTTCCACAACAATTTCCCTCGGGATAAATAAAGTTCTATCTTATCTTATTCAGCTCAGGACACTAATTGATGGCATATCTTGGTGGATTGGAAGGGAGACGACTAACCTTTCCTGTGGACCACCAGAGACTCCACCAGAGCGTGGAGCTTCCTGAAGTGCTGGTCTGAAGACTCAACCTCCTGCAGCTTCTCCTCAAACCACTGGAGCAAAACACACTTAGTTAGTACAACGGCAACATCAAGGACAACAGCTGTTATTCCAGTGAAGGCCGAGCGCTGGGACGCCTCCCTATTCAGCCAGGCTTTAGATCCAGAAGGGTTTACGGACATTAGTTCATTCACTTACTTTGCTGTATTTAAGTTGTAAAGTTTTATCCCTTTTTAAAACATGTTCAGTCCCACTGGGTCAAATACTAGATATAATGTTGAATTAGAATTGTAGGATGATTGGAATCCAATATTTTACCACGCTCGTTTGGCTTCTTTGTGTGAAATAATTATACATTTAAGTAATAAAATGAGTCATAGAAATCTAATTAAATTTCGAGACTTTCTAGATCCTACATGTATGTAGATTATGACTCTTTGCTGCATTCAGAGAAAAGTGTTAAGCCCATAACACACTGGAACTCTTTTGCATGTATTCAGCTGGAATAAACATTCACTTGAATATTTGAATAAGCTCAGCGTATGCTTGTGTGGTGCTTTGCATTTTTCTTCTTAGTGCAAATTCACCTCAGGACAAATTTTGAATAAATCCTAAACATAATCAAACAAGGCAACATAGAAATCTTCTGACTAATGTCAAGCATTCTGCAAAATGTAATTCAATATGTTTTCACTCTGCGCCATCAGCCTTTAACTGAGAGCTTGAAAAGCTTCTTTTTTTTTTTTTTTCTTTTCCTTTTTAAATGGAAAATGCAGATTTCGTCATCACAAAAAAAAACGATCTGCTGAATAGAACAGTTTTCATTTCTAAGAAGCTGACGCAGCAGGAGTGTCCGTTAGCATCTGAACTCACCACGTCTGACTCATTCATCTTGATGGTCATTTTACTGACAGCATCTGTTGCTTTGTTGATCATTTTCAGGAAGCCGGCGCCGCTCAGAGCCTGGGTGCTCACTGCTCTGGGCAACTGAAGACACAAGGCGCACGTATTACAGTCATCAGCACACTGCATTTTAAAAATATAGTAAAAACTTCAGATACACAAAGGGATGAAGTAGAAATAAGTGGCAGAGGAATAATACATCCCTTGATGCTGCAAAGATCATTTAAAATCAGAGCATGATTATGTGCTGAAGTAGTGCACCAGATGGTCTCAAAGAGTACAGTATTTCACAGAAAATATTTGTCTTATAAGAAACCCAGATGCTCCCCAAACTCAATTACGACTTACTTCGTCTCTCTCCAGGAACTCTCGGACATCAGGATCCTGGAGGAGTGACGGGTGATTTATCACCCTCTGGAGATACCTGTCGAATGGGAAAACGCAAAAAAACAAAAACCTCACTTTACGACTTTTTATGGGCAGGGAAGCAAGAACACTATGATCTGGGTGACAGAATTGCAGCTTTGATCTCAGTCCTTCTCTCTTACCTCTCCAAAGCTCCTCTTCTTCTCTCAACAAAGTCTGCTGCTGAAGAATCTTCCTTTCCCACCTTCACCTTTGTCATACCTGTGCAAGACAACATGCCTTCTTATAGCTGCTGGAGAGTAGATTCAAAGTTGCAGTATCAGAGGAAACAGCAAAGCCAAGTCAGCCTACCCAGAATGCTCTTCTCTGGTGGCGGAGGCACGATGAATCCATTTGGTCCATGTTTCTCAGAAAGCTTCTCGTAGAGTCCGAGGAAGTCGCTGAAGCGTCGCCTCACTGTAAATGTCTTGTTGCGGAACATGGGCAGTTGGGTCTGAAACACAGATTGATATTATTGAGTTGGATTTGATGTACTTAATAACGCTTGAATGTGGTGAAATACTACTATTAGTTTGCCTTTCAAGACCAGTGCTTGGGCGTTTCTCCTAAAATACGCTGACCAGTATTTCCTCTCCTGACACACTGTTACCACACATCTGATGAGTGACTGTGTGAACGCCTCTGGATTAAAGATGACCAACGTCAGGTCAAGTGAAAAGCTTTATGTTTACCTGTGTGGTTACTTTGTAGGCCATGTAGGCATTCATTCCATCCCCTGAGAAAAGAAACAAAAGGATGAAAGTCAGTGCAAAAAAAAAAAAGAAGAAGACACAGATTGATCTAAATATTTACAGAATATTACCAGGCATATTACAGGGGTTTCCTTTATGATACTGTATCACTAGTCTCCTTTTTGGTTCCTTTGTGTTTTTCAAATGTTTGAAATACTTAAATACTTAAATGGACTCAAGCCCCTCAGAAGAACCTTCGCTTGCTTGGTGTTTTTCAGTGCACAAACCAATTACCAGCCTTACTGCAATAAACTTAATATTAAAACAGATTTAAAAATAATTATATATATTTTTTAACAACCCTCACCTATTTTTTCAGGGTCTTTGACAGAGACATGGACCTCAAATTTGTCTTCCTGCTCTTCTTCTTCCTCTTCTTCCAACTGAAACAAATATTGAACCCAAAGTGAAGTCATTACTTTGTTGCAGTCCCTCTGGGAATGTCACTCTAGGATTAGATGTGTGTGTACCTCCTCCAGGGCAGCAGACGGCGGCTTAACCAGGCTGGCAGTTGCTGACAGGGAAGGGGCTGCGGACGCAGACGGTGTGTCCGCCACGTCTTTCTTTCTCTCGTCCCGCGGACTGTCGAGGGAAAGCTCCACTGTGGCTTCTGTTCGAGGGGAAAAGAAACAAAACAGAAAGCATACTAAGGTCATTACACACTTAATGGAAATGTGTAGAGAGATGTTCATTATTTACTTCACAAACTGGACTGTCCGACACAAGTACTGTAAATAGGCTTTAAAAAAATTAAGGTTCATACACGGACGTGGACTCTGAATACCTAGTTTGTCTTTTTTGCCTTCGGCCTCTGGTTTAACACAGGTCAATCACATGTGGGCCAGTGCTTGTAAACTGAAGTCACAAGCGTCTGATTTATTGCCCAGTTAAAAGGGGAACACTCCCGTTTGTACACACCAAAGTCTACAAGTGTACTTGTGTTGGGGAGTAGTACTGCATATGTAAAAAAAGGTGATAAATTACCTAAAGTAATGTAACTTGTGACGCCGTTTGTTAGATCTGAAGACTACAAGTTTGAAAATGAGCAAATCGTTGCATTGTGGGTAATGTAGGAGTCAGGTTTTGACAAGGAGGAAGAATACATGGGATGGAAAAAAAAGAAAAAAAGACATCTCTGGTTCTGCTGCATAGATTTGAATCTGTGCAGTCTTTCAATGGGGCGTTGTGTTTAAATCTGCCGTGAACCTTTGTTCCTCGGTCTGTCTCCCCGCATTTCTTGTAAGCTTTCTACTGTCCACTTTCTAATAACGGCAAACATACCTCCAAAAAATAAACACTGCAAAGTAAAGAACACACTGAAAGGACATAATATGACCATCTGGTGTTTTCAAGTTGGTTCTGTTTATGTTTTTACTTACAACAAAAAAAATGTATTGAAACTAAATATTTTGATCATAGAGTGCAGTTATTTGTTGCCCACGTGACTTTGAATGTTTTTTTTTTTTTTTTTTTTTTTTTAAAGAGGATAAACACTCGAGTCTAGATGAAGTGCTCTATGCTTCCTGTAAACACTGAATCCTAAAATCCTGATAATGTTACATAAGAAAAATAGTTGAACCCACCAGCAAATATATCTGTCTCCTCTTCAGAGTTGACTCCATTAGTCTTGGTGTTGACGGTGCTGGTGTGTTTGATGCTGGGCACTGTGGTGACGGCTTCCTCACTGAAGAGATCAGCAGGTTCTGCAGGATTATTGTCCTGCAGCGGCCCACCCATGTTGCTAACATCAGTAGTAGCAGCTTTGGTTTTGACAGCTTTGTCCTTCTGCTCTATGCTGACAGCTTTCTTTGATGAGACACCCAGCGGCTCACCGAACAGATCCTCGTCAGGTTCACCGAAGAGGCTCTTCTGTGGGTGCTTGGCAGATTTAGTCTGTCGTGATTCTGTGAAAATGTCGCTTCCCTCATCTTCGAACAGATCGACTGTTGCCCGGCTGGGTATTTTGGCATCCGCAGCGGGTGCAGGATCACTAAGGAGGTCAACCAAAGGGTCAACAAATTTGTCGCTGGCAGGTGGCGGCTGTTGTGCTTCACTGGCTAGTAAATCATCACTGAGGTCAAGAATTGGATCAGTGGAAGTTTCTATTGCTTCCTCTTCCTCTTCCTCGTCACTTTCCATTTTCCCGTCACCAGGTGGAACTGTAACACTACTTGCCACTTCACTTTTATCCATTGCTGCTTCAACGGTAACGTCCTCTTCCACAACTTCCTCTCGCGGTGCTTCAGTTTCACTTCCAAATATGTCAACAAACTCATCGGAGGGCTCGTCTAAAGGGATTTCAGTTGTGTATTTCGCTGCATCGGCAACGGCACTTTCAGCTGCGTCTGCTTCATCAGGAGAGTCGGTTAGATTGTTTGTTAGGTCGACAAAATCATCTGAGGATTCGCTGACGACTTTGCTCGCTGGTTTGTTTTCCGTTTGGCTGCTGATGGGCTCGACTATGGGATCATCCATGATGTCAGTGGGAGGCTTCATTAAAACATCACTGGGTTGACTGGCAGGTGGCAGTGGGCTGTCCATTTCAACAAGTGGAGGGTTGGTCTGGAGAGCAGGGGAAATGGGAAAAAAGATTTCATGTTTTAGAGTATTCGAACAGGACTGCAACTAAAAATTATCGTTCAATAATTTTTTGGCTTAATCATCAGGACAATAAAATGTAGATCCAAAACCCAAAGATATTCAATCAACAATTATACTAAACAGAACAAAAGTAGCAAATCTTCACTTTTGACAAACTGGAACTATTAAACTAAATCATTTTGCTTAGAAAACAACTACAATTATTAATTGTTTTTCAAAATAGTTGGCAATCAATTTTCAGACCAACAGATTAATTACCTAATTCTTTTTCCTCACTATATAATATGTGTTTCATGACTGTCGTTATTATAGTGTGGGAGGAATATGTTTGTACTCTTGTTCTAACACAAGGAATCCAGCTTTCAAAATTTCCTCATACCATAAAATGTCCATAAAACATTGTTAAACTGTCCCTGTAGCATAATCCAAGTCTCTTGTATCCATGTATTCTCACTAGAATAACAAAAACAAATACTATTCCTTTAAAATAAAAAGTAAGTACCTTGTAATGTGAAACATTTAATCATGTTTAAGAAACAGCTTTCTCAGGCGTGTGCTCTTAAAGAAGACAATGTCAGCTGACAGTTTATTAGGTATGCCTAGCATAAACGTATTCGACAGTCCTGCAATAAATCCTACTTCCTTAAAAATTGTAATGTTTAGTTTTTTTTTAAAGAAAAGGCATTGATTCAACTTTATGACAATTTATGAGGCTGTAGTTTGTGGTGCTGTTGAGTTGTATTGTGTTATTGGATATCATAAACAGGTTTATTTTCAAGTAGTTTTTGACATACAAGGAATTTGTCTTAGTGTTTTTACATTAGAAACACCTCACAGCTTTGTGCATCCAGCTAACTGGAAACATTTACAAAACATTTCCTCAAACCATAAACATTAAAAAAAGAAAAAAAATCTAAATGTCCATAATCCTTCTTAAACTTTTCCCTTCATTATAATCAAAGTCTCTGGTATCTAGTTGTCTAGTATCTAGTTACATCCAAAATGCATGCGTTTTCATCTGAATATTGTTAAAAACCCAAACTTCCACAAACTCATCATGCTGTTGATTTGCATTGCGATATATTTAGTCTAGCCTCACTGGAAATAATATTAGAAAGACCTTTCAGCCTAGTCTAGTGTAAATGTCTTATCATAGGTTTTGGGTGTATTTGTATGCACAGCTATTTATCACATTGAGTAATACCATGTAAATAATTTCATTAGACAGTGCTTCTGTAAAAGACAAATAGCTAAAAGGCCAGAGTGCACAACAATGACCTGACAAACGTGTCCCTTTTATGTATGAGGCCACTCTGAACCCACAGAAATGACCACTGCCTGGTCTACACATTACTTTAGCTACAGCCTCTGTGAAATATGAAGCCCATTTTCGCCAGTAAAAGAAAAACAATAAGATGAAAACTTAGCTTTGTGATGAAAAGTAAAGATCCTATAAGTCATTACAATGAAAAACTCTCTGAATAATGCATTTAAAAATAATGACTTAGTATCTCAAAATAATGAGAAACATTCTCAAAATAATGACTAATGAAAGTTTTTCATTATGTAAAGAAAAGGTACCAATTATTTTTGAGATCTTAACTGATTATCTTTAAGAAACTAACTCACTATTTGGGAGACTAACTTATTATTTTGAGATACCAACTCAATATGTTGAGGTACTAACTTGTTATTTTTGAGATACAAAGTCATTATTTTGCAAACTTAAATCATTATTTAGAGAAAGTTCTCATCATATTGATTTGCAGGATCTTTTTTTTCCTCCCATTGGTGGAAACAGCCTATGTTAAACGTAACATCCACAACTTGATGATTAATATTTTCCATGCAGGAGTGAATCCAGCACTCAAAAAAAGAAAAAAAAAAAAAAAAAAAAATCAAAGACAGCAACTTTCCAATCTCCTCTGTGAACTTTGACTGTGGGAAAACATCCGGGTTCTGACCATGTGACCACAGCTCACTCACATGACAGGAGGCTCCCCGAGCCAGCTTTTTAATCCTCATTCAAAAAAAAAACCCAAAAAAGGGAGAGTGAATTTTAAAACCAATTATTAATATGAATAACAGAATCCAAGATGAAGTTCACAAACAAACCACATAGACCTCATTCCCTGCATACGGCTAACATTACACTGCTGCCTGTTTCACCAATGCAGGGCCTAAAAGTCTGCACACCCAAAATGTTGAAGAGGATACCTTCGTATTTTAGTGCAAATTAACCTGGAAGTGTGGAAGATATTCTGCACAGAAAACTGGAAACACAGCCATTAATGTGTCATCTGATTTCCCAATCGACCGGATTGAATCACAGCTAGCCAGTCCTCCACATTGCAACTTTTCAGGAAGAAATCAATATCAAAATGGGCGTTTGAAACAGTGTGAAAGATCTCCACAAGCTGTTTTATAAACCAGAAACTGATAGAAGGTGGATTCTCTGCAACCCCCCCCCCCCCCCCCCCCTACACTGCTTTGATTTAAGTTACAGTAAATGCTGCAAGTCTAACATTATCCGACATGACAGTTGCTTATGTTAATATTATTTTGTTCCGGTTTCCTCAACGCTAAAACACCCAACAAAACTTTTGCTAAAAGCGGCTCATTAGCTTCCTTCGCTGCCGTTAGCTCACAGTCTGTTGGCAGTTAATGTCAGTTAGAGCTAACTAGTCTGTGGGCAGTTCACGTCAGTTAGCCACATCTTAGCTTAGCTTCAAATCAACCGTTCGGACATACCGCGCTCATGAAGAGGTCGTCCCCGTCGTCTTCATCACTGTCTCGGCCTCCGACTTCTTCTGAGTCCAGCACATCTTGGTCCTCGGAGTCGGGGAACGGAGGAGGACTGCGTTCCGAGCTGGTCGCCATCTTCAATCTTCCTAAAAAACACACACAAGGGGAGGCAACGTCCGTCAACTGCTCCCCTCTTCTGCTCTGCTCGCGCTGCTCGGACGTGTCTCTTTAGCGGCTAACGTTACCGCCGCTGCTCATGTAACGCTGAAAAACGCTGGTGGTAGTTCACCTGAAGACGGTACAACTAAACCAGAGGAGGAGTGATTGGGGGGCGGCTTCAGGACGTGCGAACCGCCGCTGTCTGTTTTACTTCCTGGTCCTCCTTCTTTCAGGTTAGCTCCACAGCTAGCTCCACAGAAAGGCTTGGCAGCGCCTGGCAGTCATGAGACAGATGCAGTAGCGGTGTAAACAGTAACATGGACCTGGGCAGGGGTTGTTGCAGTTGTGAGTAGCTGGTCATCCCAAAGCTCAGTGCCCATATTAGAGACGTCCTATTTTTTTTTTTTTTTTGGGGGGGGGGATGTCTCGTCACGTGCATACCGGAGACTCGGAGGCGCGAGAGCCGCTTCTCACCGGTGACTACCTGGAGCCAAGCGAGCTGGACTCTAATGAAGGTACAAGTTGTTGTTTTTACTTTGTTTTTGCAAGCTCACATTTTACAAATGATCAGTGGTGCAAAGTAACTATAGACTACATTTACTCAAGTACTGGATATAAGTACATATTCAAAGTATTTGTATTTTACTTGAGCCTTTATGAGATTATAATGTTTTTCATCTGTCTGCACATGTGGTATTTTTTCCCCCTGATAAACTCAAAGGATGAAGACTTTAGGAATTGTGTGATTTCACCAAACTGTTTTAAAAGCTTTTTTGTTCAGCTGGATAAATGCATCACCACAAAGCCACAAACATATTATGAGCTTATAGAATATGATGCATTGCTGTGTATATTAATCGACCCAACAACATAATGTCTGCTGGCTAAAATAAACACAACCTTAAACATCTACAGCAGTAAACTGCAGCTCACACATTAATGCAGCAGTAATCCAAAAACATCATACAGGCTATAATGTAAAACACTGACATGGAACATTTTACTACACAATTTGATTTTCATACTTTAGGTACATTTTGCTAATAATACTTGCATACTTTTACTTAGAAATGCAGGACTTTTACCACTAAAAGTATTGCTGTTTAGAGCCTATCGGTTGATGGTTGTACCTATAGAACTGTGTCTAAGTATCACAGAGACACATAAAACCAACAAGTACTATACTGGAATTCTTCCTGGCTTCAAGTTTTCAGTTAGTTTGTGTTAATTTGGTAAAAAAAAATAGATAATAATATATATATATTCTTTAAAAAAAACATCAACTTTATCTCTAGTCACAGCCTTCCACTAGAGCGTGCATCAAGCTTACAGTTTCCCATCAGATAGCATTAATATTTAATCTCCATACTACTAAGTTTGTGGCTTGATGTGTACCAACACAATGAGAGTCTGAAGCTTTTGTAACATATTAAATATCCCTTTTATCTGGACTCTCCGTTTCCTTTCCCCTGTTTGTGTGTTTTTTTTGCTGCTTTTTAGGTGAAATAATTGTTGATAGTACATCAAACGTCACACGTGACGCTGGTGGGAGTGCACAGAGAAGATTAACATATGAGGAAGCAGTAGAGGAATCAGGTAAAATAATGTTCAATGGTGTCGTTACTTTTGGTTACATTTTTTTGTGTTGCTCTTAAACAGAAGTACAATAACATGTAAGGTGAAAGTAATGTAAAAAGTCAACATATTGTTGATGTTTCGTGGGAAAAATCCCCCCAGGTAAATCTTTTTTGGAGGATTTAGATATAACTTTTTAAAACGGGATGACATGATTTTAAAATGAAAAATGTGTCGTCCACAAGCTAAAAACATGGTATTTTGGTAACTAAGCTTTATAGAAATACAGCGTTTCCACCGAAAAAGTGCCAATGCATATACAAAGATGGCGATGACGTATTCAAAATATAATTTGAGTTTATTATTGTGAAAGAATACAGCTCAGTTTGTGCCACATTAGTTTTTACAGTATCATTAAAACATCCTGGCATGTAATACTGAGGTGTCTGTTGACTATCATGAGCAGCTAGACTACATTACTGTTGAATATGATTCATTAACAGATAACTTCTCTCTTAGTTTATTCACTTCTGGTTTTGCTTGTGCTCTCAGGTTTTGGTTTGTTCCACTGGATGCTGTTGGTGGTGTGTGGTTGGGCCAATGCCAGCGATGCCGTGGAGATTCTCTGCGTGTCCTTTCTCCTGCCAACAGCGCGCTGCGATCTGCAGCTGAGCTCTTCAGACATGGGCCTGCTGACTGCCAGCATGTTCCTCGGTGAATCACAGTCGTTTAATAAATCTGTTGTCATACCTGAGCTGTGGTTGCTCGACAGAAATGTTCATTAAAATAGCCAATTAAAATTGATCGGCGTTCCTTTTTTTTTTTTTAAAGCAAAAATGTCAAATACAGAGAAGGACTAGAAGTAGATATTAAAAAACCAAAGGGAAAATTAAGATATAGGTTGATTTTTAGTAAAAACCTAATGTTCGGTGACTTGAAAAAAACAAAAACAATTACAAACAAACATAAACACAGAACACAATAGTGCAGTGTGGAAGGGCTAAAACTGGATTTGAAAAATGTTTGTAAAAAAAAAAAAAATAATCAATGAGCCGGAAATATTCAACCTAGGTGTAAAATCAACACTAAAGGAAAATAAGACAAAGACTCTACAGCCATATTATTGTCTCTGTGAGGCTGTACTGAGGCACAGCAATGCTTAGAGCTAAATGCTAATGTTGGTATATAATTCCCATTTGCCCAGGAATGATGGTGGGAGGCTACATGTGGGGATACCTGGCTGACCGGAGGGGGCGTCGCAGGGTCTTGGTCGTGTCCCTGACAGTTAACGGGGTGTTTGGAGGTCTGGCCAGCGTGGCTCCGTGGTTCTGGCTCTTCCTGCTGCTGCGGTTGACCAGCGGCATCGGGTGAGCACAAGATTTGCATATGTTTTTACCTTTTGCATTCTGAAGTTATTTAGCTGACGGCCACACACTGGACAAAGTACGTTTCAGTGCTTAGCGAGATCATACTGCAACCAACAAGGTCATAATTGATATCCCTATAACACCTCCATGTTCCTTTTTAAGGACATTGTTTAAATGACTTCAGTTTTACGCTAATTTTTACCAACCTGTGTAACTTTCCTCTGCAGCGTCGGCGGGTCCATCCCTGTCATCTTCTCCTACTTCTCAGAGTTTATGCCCCGACTGAGGAGAGGTGCCATGATCAGCGCTCTGGCCACCTTCTGGATGGCAGGAAACATCCTGGCTGCAGGTGGGAAAATACATAAATACAACAATATCAGTGTTGCTGGATAAAAACATTAATTTCATCAAAGCTGTAAACACAAGTGCTACCATCCCTGGTATTATGAGAAACCTCAGTCACATGCTAACAGCTGGTTTAACCAATCTGCCTTGTAACCACATACAGTGCAAGCTTGAATGTTATAGATTCAACCTCTGCAAAGCAAAAAATGCCCCAAAAATAATCATTTTAAAGATATTTTCCTTTTTTGAAATTCTTATTTGGGTATGAAATGCTGCAAAGGTCCTCCGGCCAGAATCAAACCGGGGACATTGGCGTTATATAGTATAAGTCTTCACCACGAGGCCTGGTAAACTTTTCTTTTTTGTCCCTACAAACATCTAGAAATTGGAATTCAGTGTCTGTCTCTGTTGTAGTTTACACATCATAATCATCTGGTGGCAGAAATCCCAGAGCTGGATCAATACTATCTAATATCTAATGAATTTATTAAGAGCAACAGGAATAATAGAGGACTTTTTTATTTTTTTTTATTAGGTTTGTTTTTTTATTTAAAATAATTTTTTATTTCATTACGTTTTTTCCTGCCAATCTAAAGCGCCACACTCCAGTCCAGTAGGTGGTGGTAATGCACCAACTCGTTGCCAACTGCCAATAAATGTCAAAAAACAGAAGAAGAGAATTAACTGGTTTTGATAGAGCAGCACTGGAAGCAGTCTGAAGAATGTTTTTTTTTTTGTTACATGTTTTGTCTTCCTCCCGTCTCAACATGCTACCCTGCACCTCACCCTACGACATTGTTCATGCCTTAAAAACCTTAATGATTTAAATACATCCAGAGGTAAAGATTTAGACGTCTAAACTTTGGGGTAAAGGCATCAAAATAGGGAAAAAGTATAGCCCCTATGTGGTGGGTAGTGAGTGACCATCTCTTGTCTGCAGGTCTGGCATGGTTGGTGATTCCAAGAACCTGGGCACATTTCTCACTGGGCTCTTTGGACTTCCAGAGCTGGAGACTGTTTGTGGTGCTCTGCTCTGTTCCCAGCCTCACCTCCGCTCTCCTCTTCAGGCTGCTCATGCCTGAGAGCCCCAAGTTCCTCATGGAGGTATTTAAAGGCCCGGACTAGTTCTTGTGTTTGCATCCTGCTACTTTTATCTTCTGAGCCGTCTTTTGAGATCTTTTTCCCGTCTTTGCCAGGCTGGCCGGGAGAAAGAGGCTCTCCATGTGTTCCAAGTGATGTTCCAGATGAACATGTGGGGAAAGGGGAAGTCTTTACCAGTAAGAACTCAAGTATATTCTTCTGTGCCTCTACCATTCATTATCTTTGTTTTGGGGATACATTGAACGTGTTCAGCTTAAGAAGACTTAAGAAGAGCATGTGATAGAGATGTAAGTGACGAAACATAAAAGATATCGGATCCAAGAAACAAAAAGTGCAAAAGGTGAAATGAAAAGGGAAGTGATATTTGTAGTGAACGAGTAAATTGTTTGTGGTTTGTTCAAGTTCTCTAAACACTTCCTGCAGTTTGTGTGACGACTCTCGTCTTGAACTCTTTTGAAGGAATTTGGTTTGTGCACCAGCTCCAAGAGAAGAGGGGAACAGGAGGAGAGCAGAGCTCGGGGTTCACGTAGAGAGAGTCTTGCCTGCATTTTGAAAAAGGTAACGTCAACAAACCCCGACAAACTCAACACTCGCAGAGATTATGAGAGGTTGTCCGCGTCAGAGGACAGAAGTGTGTAAAAGCACACTTTTGAAATTCTGCTGTGTGTTTGTATTGAAGTGAGATGCTAATCATCTCCTCAGGTCCATGTGTTCCATCACTGGTCAATGTTATTCTTGTCTGTCTCTGCTTGTTTGCTGTAGACTGCCAGGAACAAGCTTTAGGGCTTCGCTATTATTTGCATTGTAAATAAATCTTCTGATTTGTTTTATTAGTTCATATTTTGTTTAAATTTCAAATGTCAGTAAAGTATGTCCCGCTTTGCTCAAAAAACAGAAGATATTCAGTTTACGGCAAAAACAGCAAATTGTTACATTTGAGAAGCTGGAACTGGAGAATCTCTTTATCGTTTTCAATTGTTTATTAGTTATGTTGCTATTGAGGTTTATTGTGTGGTTATTTGATTCAACACATTCATTCATCTTAAAACTGTATTTAGACATTTAGAGTATCCTGAAGTTGGACCCACCATAAGGCTTCATAGTGTTATTACAGTTTAGTTTGACATCGTCCTAAAAAAGATTTCAATAGAATTTGCACACAGACTGAACTTTGCCCCTGAGGACAGTTCTTGGTAATCCAGAATCAAACTAATAATAATTTTGTTTTTATAATTTCCTTGATTATTGCCATTAAAAAAAAATTGTTTTTTGTTAAATTTGCAGGCCTTGGTGCCAGTTAAACAGATGTTTAAAGGTTCTCTCAGATCCAGGAGCATCGCTCTGCTCATCGTCTTCTACTGCATCTCCTTCGGGTGAGAAATCACATATTTCACGTCTACATGAAGACTTAGGAGCATCTGTAGTGAGCCTGGAGCCTGGAGTTTATACTTCTGTGTACAAAGTTCAGGGCTTGTACTTATCATCATGCACGTTTCAACACTGCTGACGGCACTGATCTACGGCAGGCAGCTCTGCAGCGAGAGATAACCATTGCAAAGTGTTATCTCAAGCAACCAAAAATCATGATACTTAACTGCCAAAGCTCAACAAAAAATATTCATTTTGTAAGACTTAAACTAAGACAACGTAACATCATTTAGAAAAAATACTAAAATGTATACAAACACAAAATGAGCAGAAAAAACTAACCAATCAGTAAAACAACAATGCGATAAAAACAAAGAAATGCATGAAAAACAATATAGGGGGAAAAAAAAACACGTCAAGAAATAATTAGGAAATGAATTTAATGTGATGACAATTTTCTTTTTTAAGTATTTTCTAAGGATATATTTAGTATAATTAAGTTTAAGTAGTAGAAAATATGGTTTTATATTAAAAACTGACTGTACCATTTATTCTAATCCAAAATCTCTTTTCGTGCGTGCGTGTGTGTGTGTGTGTGTTGGTAGTTACTACGGGCTGTGGATGTGGTTCCCGGAGCTGTTTGAGAGGATTGAGGACGGCGGCTCGCCCTGTGCCAACGTGTCCCTGCCGTCTCTCCTCCACAACCAAAGCTGCTACCCGGTCAAGACAGCCGGTGGGTTTCTGGGGAGAAATGATGCAGATTCTAAAGCCTTCAGCAAACAGAACTGTACATGAAGCACAAATGTATAGCTCAGTCACATAAAACTGTTTTTAATTTGACGAGGTTAGAATAAAGAATAATTAGTCAAATTAAATGATATCGTCATCTCATGAAATTACACTTATTATACATTAAATGGAGTTAAAAGGTATTAATAACATTTAGAGGAGTGTTTGTGACAACAAAAAATGAACAACCTAAAGACGGTAAAAACACTTTGCTCAGGGTATTTTTAGACTTGTGGATGCAGGTGATTTTGTTTATCTCAATAAATGCTTTTATTCTTTTGCAAGACAAACTACTTGTGTCGCTTGCATTTGTAATTCAGGTCTGACCATAAAACACAAAAAGCACCAGATCAGGCTAATCCCAAAAAGACTTGAACATTTTAAAAGTATGTTGCGTGTCCTCTTTGAATGTTTTTATTGTGACCCGCCTGGAATGCATTTGTAATGCTTTATTTTATAATTCTGAAAATGTCTCATCATTTTCTAAGAAGTTTAATGTAAAGTGACTGTTCAGTGGCAATACTTCCAAAATCAATAAATTCCAATGAACTGCTTCCGTAACCTGGAGATTAACCTACAGGCCAGAATACAATTCAAAATATATAAATAATTAAGTTTCAATATTAAATTAATAATAAATGCATATTTATTTGGGTTTTATTGGAAATTGAGTTCTTTCTTTTACCCTAAAAGTTGTACCAATTTACATTTTTTTTTTTTTTTTTCACGAGAACTACAGATCTGTAAAATAAAGCGTTACCGATTTGTGTCCTACCCCACTGCATGCTGGGATAGACTCTGCAATCCTGAAGCAGAATAATGTTTCTGCTTTACCTCCCCGTGCCTCTTCCTCACCCGACAGTGTACATGGAGGGCTTCATCATTGCTGCATCCAATTTACCGGGAAACATCTTCACCATCATCATGATGGACAACGTGGGAGGAAAGACTCTGCTGTGTGAGTCTCTCTTCTACTAGTAATCTATATTTAACAACCATTTATTCACTTCTTTACCACAAGCTCATGCAGCTAAGAAGTGTCCATCAACATAACTGGCCAGTGTTACACTTCGTACCTGCTCACCTTCTGTGTTTTACGTTGGCGCCCCTCAGCCTGCAGCCTGCTGGTGTCCAGCCTGAGCGTCTTCTTCATCTATGTGGTGCAGACCAAAGCCCAGAGTCTGGTTCTCTCCTGCATCTTCAGCGGCGTGTCGGTGATCGCCTGGAACGCCCTTGACGTACTGGGAACGGAGCTCTACCCGACCCAGCTACGGTAACGTTCCTTAAAGGCTCTGTGCGGCCGTGTATGGACCAGTTGATCGACATCTTCCTGAGTCTCCTGTTGGCTTTGTTGCACCTGTTAGGGCGGGACACATGACACCTTTTTATCTAGCTTTGATGGGAATTTACGAGGTCACAAATCTCCATCTACCAGTAAGAATGATAAAGGTGTAACTTGTAGTTTTCAACTAGATTAACCCCTAACACCTGCGTGGGTGTTCAGAGGCTCACGTTGGATTTTTTTTTAATTGCTTAGATATGTTTGCTTTCAACTTGCCCAAGTGAGGATCACCTTTATACCTGAAGGATAAAGGAAAAGATAATATTGTCGCAAAAAAAGTTCTAGAATTTTCTTCTCTTCCCCTGTGACATGCTCCGTACTTTGGCCTCCTCAGACTTCCAAAAATCCTTGAAATGGGTGATTTCTGCTCATGTTTTGAGCAGGACACAACCTGTCAGTTACAGACTTACAGTTTCATAACATTTAGTTAAATCTTCCCAAGCTTTCAGCAAACGTTTGTGGTACTGAATTCTTAATTAATCGTTTTTCTATGATCTAATATGTTACTTCCTCTCTTTACTTTCTTCCTTTTTTTTCAGCCTAGTTTAAGATATCTTACTTTTATTTTCTTCCCTTTTTTTATAATTTCAACTATTTCCCTGTGTTGTTCTATAGCATAAAAAAAATGAGACAGAAAACGTAGAGAGGTACAAGTAGAAGGTTTGTATAATACAAATATTAAACTAAAATACATCAAAGTCAATCAACAGGGGTCCTTTGGGGAAAGTGTGAGGTTATGCACCTATTATTATTATTATTATTATTATTATTATTATTATTATTATTAGTATTACATGAGCTCTGCTTACATACACACGGCTGCTCACGTCCTGCTGTTTCTCTTCTTCCTTCTTTCCTTCAGGTCCTCTGCTCTCGGTTTCTTCACGGGAGTGGGCCGAGTGGCAGCCATCATGGGTAACGTAGCCTTTGGAAAGCTGGTGGACTCGAACTGTGCCGTCCCCATCCTGCTGGTGTCGGCTCTGCTGCTGACCGGAGGACTGGCGGCTCTTCTGCTTCCACAAACCAGGCAGACTGAGCTCGCCTGACGCCTCAGAATCCACGGAAATAAACGATTGGAGAACAATCTTCTTAATGTCCTTCTGGAGGCAGACCGGAGGACCGCTGCTTTTGTTCTCTGATCGTTTATCTCCTGCTGCCAGCGGAGGTTTGAATCCTGTCTGTGCCTTCTGTCATCTCTCTGTGCCTTTTTAAAGAAAAAAATGAAAAAAATAACTAAGGCAGTGGGGACAGTCTCCACTTTCCAAGAATTATTATTTAGGAAAGTGAGTAAAGAGGAAAAGAAATGCAGGTGTGCTACAGTATTTATTGTGAGCTTGTGAGGATTAAAGAGTCAAGAGTAGGAAGGACACCTTTTTAAAAAGGTTGTCAAAAACTCTCATCTTCTAAATCAAAGTGTTGGAACAGGATGTTGAGTGATTTAGATTAGAGGCTCAATAATAGAAATGTGCTTCTTTCTGTCAGAGCTCAAAAGGTTCTTGAAGGAAGTTTTAGGCTTTAACATTGTGTGTTTGATTATCTACAGTTTTGCTATTAAGGATATGTTCCGAAAGGAAAAACGCTGCACATTCCACATCTGTTTTACTTTGTAGTTTACTATGTGAAAGGCCTTTTCGGTAGCCATTGTAATGCATCAACAAATGAGTGTTTTCGAAAGCAGCACTGCTTTTTTACAACTCAAGATAATGTTCAAATCTATGCACACAGTAGATTTCGGAGGCCACACCAGTTCAGCACTCCTGTGTAAAACCAAAGAAAAAGAGAGATCGCTAATTTCAGATCACAATCATTGTGTGTATAATATAAAAAATAGGACCAAACCAGGTACAGATTAACAAACCTCTAAATCTGAGCGGCCACATTGCTGATCAGTGGTTCTGTGAAGCCGCCTGAACTCTGTGACTGCTGACGCTGTTGTTTTCTTTAAAATAAACATTACTTTTGTTCACCTCAGCAGTGTGTGTGTGTGTGTTTTAATATCACTTCCCTCTCATACAGCTCAGGTGTTACTGAACACCTGTGGTGGAGGAAGTATTCAGCTTCTTCACTTAAAGGAACACTTCACCCCCAAAATGATCATCTGTGCATCAGTTACTTGGATTTCACCTCCATTTACTTCAGTTTTTTAGATTCTTCGCTCACCGCGGAGGCATGCGCGAGTTTTCTTCAAGAATTCAAGTTAACACCGAACAAATGGTTATTTCGGGAGGGTGAAGTATTCCTTTCACTAAAAGGTACCAATACAACAATATAAAAATACTTCACTACAAGTAAAAGTCCTGCATTGAAAACCTTTTAGTAAAAGTACACAAGTATTATCAGCAAAATGTTCTTTATCGAGAAAAAAAAGCAGTAAAATGGCATTAGATTGTGAACGTGAGCAATATTTTGCAGCTGTAGCTGATGGAAGTGGAGCTAGAAAACTGGTTTAATATTTACCAATACATTGTATTTTATAAGCTTATGTTTAAAAAAATAATAAAATCTGAAAAGTAACATGTAAAATGTACATTTTCATCAGAAATGTAGTGAAGTATAAGGGTAAAGTATCATAAAGTGGAAATACTTAAAGTACTTAGGTACAGCACTAGAATAAACAAAGTCCCCTGAAATGTTTTTGACATTTTCAAGAAAGCAGAAAGTCACAAACTCAGTCACAGATTATGGAGAATGATTTCAGAAAATGACAGAAGACGCGTGAGAAAGTATCTGTATTTTTTTTTATTTGTATAATAAATAAACTTGTAATACTTCAGGACCACATTTCACAACCACACACAGAGTATGAATAAAACATACTTTGGATATTTGAAAGCCGATGCAGATAAAAACAAATTGCCAGACATGAATTAAATAATTTTATCCAACCGTTTCGTAGAAAGCAGTCTCTTTTTTTTTCCAGTGGATTTTTACATTAAAAGTAGAATTTCTTACTCTTTACATTCTTCATCATGACTGATGCAGTGGCTGCACATTTCAGGTCTGAGTGGTTTAATGGTAAACAATGCAACAGGTACAAAAAAAAGGCCAAAATGAAAACGTCCACTGCTGCTGCTCAGTTTTTCTATAACGAGGGTTCGACGGTAATATACTCCTTTGGTAAAAGTTGCTAAAGAAAAACAATAAATGAAAACACAGATAATGTGGTGAAGATGAGAAACGTGCAGCTGCTGGACACACGAGGTGACAGAAGAGAAGCAACATGGCCTGAAATCAAAACGCAGTAAAAAGGCAGGAAACAGTCTCGTCTGACATCAAGGTAACACTCGACCTGGAGCAGTTTGATATCAGAAGCACTATTGAAATGATAATAATAGGTATTATAATTTATTCTCATACACTAGACGCTCACCTTTACAGAGTCAAACTAAAAAAATCTGATTTTGGTGAATGTTTGTTTATAAATATAAGATATGTTGTTTACAGTAGGTTTTTTTTTTTCTTTAAGCAGGGAAGGCTACAGTTTAATCCTAAATTAATACAAATAAAAAGTCGCAGAATGTCGAATTATGCATTTAAAAATCCATTAAAATGTGTTTTAAGGGCAACGTTTCAATCAACAACGTGCTCGAGGTAAAACGATGAGAAGATCAACATAAAAAATTAATGGGCAGCTACTTTTAGAATCAATTCATGTATTTATTTTAATTCTTTTTTTTTAAAAACCAAAATACACAAAAAAAAAAAATCCCTGCCTCCAGCTTCTCAAATTGAAATATTTACTGGTTTTATTTGACTTGACCTTTGGGTTTTGGAGACCGTTGTTGTACGAAACAAGACCTTTGAAACAGATATTTTCTTACATTTTGTGGACCAACGATGAATGAATGAATCAAGAAAATAATTAGCAGATTATTCAATAATGAAAATAATTGAATCTGGCGATCGATGTTTAAGTAGATTTGTTTCAGACATTTTTAAGATTTTTCTGCAATTCTGACAACTTGCATCAGAAATGTTTGTTGGGGAAATGTATGAATCTATAACTGAATGTAAGATTTAAGATTTGTACATCTTTGTATCTTGCAGCACACAAACGATTTCTTACTTATTGTCCAGTGTTGACGGTGAGAATGTGCTTCATGATGATTTCAAGTCAAGTGTCATTTTCAAAGCAGCTAGTTTAACGTTTGCCAAGTCAATATTCAGTGTCATCACGCCCCCACACACACACACACACGCCCACACACACACACACACACACACACGCTCACACCACGCCTCACCTATAGGAGTACTGTATTACATGTTGCAATACATACAATAACATTTATACATCTTCAGTTTCTATAAATGCCCCACTTATTGTAATGAACATGTGCACTATGACAGCGAGGCAGATTCTTAAAAATCGCAGAATTTGAGATGAAGATCCGTCTTTATTCCCCGGAGCAGCCGAGTTATTGATTAACAAAGTTTATTGTGCCAAAGTGGAACGAGTCGCTCATAGGTAGTTGTTGTCCCAGTCGAGCCTTCATGCTACATTCAAGTAATGACTTCAAACAACTGGATGAGAACGGACTTCGCTGATCTTACAGTCTGTGTTTTATTGTGGTGACGTGTTTTCGGGGGAATTTATACCTACAGTATAGCTATTATTTATATGATCTACATCCTAAAATAGTCTGATAGCTAATAACTTAGGAAGCTAACGTTGGCGTGACGGGTTCGCTCATCCATTACTTTCTAGGGCAGCTTATTTCTAAAGAATATAAACTGAATGTTACGGGTGATACTGGATCCTTTTGAAATGGATTTTCTCAGAACAGAGTTAGAGGAAGACAAGTTTTTTGTTTTGACGACAAAAATTCTCTCCACAAGGTTTAATAACTTTGTGTTTTTAAAAAGATTTGAATCACATCTCGTGACGTTCCTCAGCAGATGGAGTTGTTATCACACGACCTTGGTATGTGTGTGAGGTCACATCATTGCAGGTGTTCATATTTTGGGGGTTATGATTGGGTGTGAAGGAACTCCTTTATCCGTCTCTGGGTCAGCCATGACTGTTTCCAGTGGACTCTCTGCTCTGCTGCTACATAACGCACCACTCCTTCCTCACCCCAGAGTCTAAACTGGGATTCATTCTTTTTTTTTTTTTTCATGCACAACATTATCTGGAACAAACTCCAACAAAACTTGAGGTAAAGTCTAAAAACTACTTTTACTTCAAGGATCAAAACTTTAGTTTGTTTGCCTTTTATTAAATGTAATATTAGGACTATTCATTCATGCATTCTGCAACTTTAATTCTCCTGTTTTATCAGTTTTATTTATTTTACCTAATTTCTGTCTTCTATTTTACTTCACTTGCATGCAATTATTTGTATTGTGTTTTTTTTTTAAATTTGTATTATTGTCTTATCTTGTCTTAATGCCTTTTTATGTCTTTTGATAAGCACTTTGAATTGCAAATAAACTTGCCTTGCCTTTATTCAGTCAGTTCAGGACAAGCGAGTAACTCCATCCGCTGAAAAAGACCATTATATGTGGTTGAAAGCTTCGTAAACATCCAGTAAGTGGAGCTTTTGTGTTTTGTCATGCTTGAACCTTGAACCATCTTGACAATGAAGTCCTTCATCTCCCCCTCAGATGTGTAGATGGGAGCTACTTTCCACTTTAAGTCGATTCAAGGTTTAAATTTTGCACAAATCTTTTTCTTTTTCTCAGAAATTGGAGTCCATGTTGCAAATCAAGTATTTTGTTTGGATAACGACATGTAAGAAAGTTTAAAAAGGGAGAGAGGGATGTCACACCAGGTCCTGTCTGACGGTCGTAAACATCACACACAGCTGTGGCATTCAGTGAATATAGGAGTCAATTCTAAAAGTAGAGGGCTCTTGAACAACACAACAAGCTGCAGTTAAACGTTCTGGAAACTTCCTCGCTGACGCTGCTAACAGGAGAACGGAGGAGATGCTACACGTGTCATGGACGCTATGTGAGAGGTGTGTTTGGGTGAGGGGGCAGGGGGGGGCAGAGGGGGGGGCAGAGGGGCAAAAAAAGGGTCACACGTCACTGCGTCAGAGCCAGGAGGATGTCCTTCACCAGCATCGTGCCGATCACCATCTTCTCACAGTTGACCGTCAGCTGGGCGGCTCCTTCCTCTTTGGACGCCACGGTGGCCAACACCAGGCTGCCGCTGGTCACCGTCCTGCCGGCGAACCTGTGGACGTGACGAGGAGGAGGAGGAAGAGGAGGACTGAGGTCAAAGCAGCAAAGATCGGAAAGTAAAGGCGAAGCCACAGAATAAAAAAAGAGGGGAGCGTCAATCGGCAGGTTCAACAACAATTATGCAAAATAATGAACTTCACATGAGTATTTCCATTTTTTTCCAGTTTGTATTGTTGGCTGTTGTTTTGTTTTTATTTTATAAAAAATGTTTTTATCTCAGGCTTATGTTTACATATGTGTTCTTATGTAATGTGTTTTTTTATTGTTATGTCTGGTCTTGATGCAGCAATTTCATTTTCTCCAAAACCATGTTCTTCCATGGGAGACAATAAAAGTAACCTCAGACGTGGGTATTAACAACAAATGGATTAAAAAACAACACACACACACACACACACACACACACACACACACACACACACACACACACACACACACACACACACACAATTAGAATTGACACTCTTTGATGAGTTTAGGGTTTTGAAGTGTGTGTTCATGCAATGAAATTATGAACACTTTGACGCACACACACAAACCGGAAATGTGTGAATATAAACAGGATCGCGGACACAAATGTTCAGATTATGATGAAACGTGAAGGGACGATGTGTCCTCACACACACCATACAGTACACACATATACAGTACACACACCCTACAGTACACACATCATACAGTACACATGGTGTGTGTACACACATCTTTGGAGGATGCATTAAGGGGACAGTATTAAGTCTAATCACCTGCACTCTTTATCTGAACCACAGGGGACTCTGCTGAGGTTGGCGGCGGTGATCACACTCTGGACGATGGCGTGTTCGTTCCGGCACTTCACGTCCAGGGTTAGCTTCTCCGTGATCTCGTTCATACCCATGAGCTGACCTGCAGAGGAGCGAGCAGAGCACCGGTCAAACTGGGGGAGACCTGCAGTCGGAGCTGCCGCTCATTCCCTCTCTCCCAGTAGCATAAAATGCAAAGCAGTTGTTAGAAACACAGCGCTACATGACAAAGTGTGGGGACTCAATACAGTGCTGCTTTATGTACGGAGTCAAATAAAGTCAATTATTCTTCCAGCTACAGACACATACAGTATTAGATACTGTATTTAGAGCTAACACTACAGAGGTTTGATGCAAGACTCAATACATCAATGGTTACAGAATGATACTGACACTTAAACTGGAATTCACTGATGCTGCCCACTGAACACAGGAGGGATTCATGTCTTTTGGTTCATTCAAAGGCAATAAAAGAGGCAAATTTATTCATGAGGTTTCAATGTAGTTTGGAAGCAGTTGGCATTGATTTTGGAGATTTGCAGGTCAAAAGAGACCCCCGGTGGAAACGTTTTCACATGTATTGATGACATAAGCAGCGTTTTGAATTTCTAGATTTCACTGTGAAGCCTAACTAGTGCTGAAACTATTAGTATTCGTCAGGCACATTTATGAAGCACAAATGGCGTTCAAGCTTCTTAAATGTGAAACTTTAATGCTTTTTTTTTTCTGCTTTATGTCGTTGTGAAATTTGAATATCTTTGGTGACAGAAGAGCATCTGAAAACATGATTTTGGGTTCTGGGAACATCGTGACTCATATTTTAAAGAATAATTCAGTGCTTCCTAGCCTAAGGGTTGGGAACCTGCACAAGGTAAATAAACACATTTTCAGGACACAAAATAATGTTTGTTTTTTCTGACTAAAATCTAGGTTTGTTGCCTGTGAAGTACTGTATACTTTTACACCTTCAGACCCTCAGGAAAGTGTTCAAATAACACCTTGAATCTTTGGTTGAACTGCCCACCACACACACGTTTCAAGTCAAATACATTCAATTTATATAATCACATATACTAAATGATATAGATATAAAGCATACAACAACCTCTATCCTTGATTTGGATCATGAAAAACTCTACAAACAATCCTTTAACTGGGAAAAAAATTAAAAGGAGACTTGCGAGCTTCGTTTTAAGGGATCCTGAGACAAAAAGGCTGGAAAACAATGCACTAAAGAAACAATCAATGAATAAAATGTTGATGTTTTAGACGTCTTTCGAGCTGCAAATCACAAAAACAAAAATCGGTGCTTTGGAGGTTCGAATGTACAACAAACATTGCGACATTTCCCCCACTTCAGATTCCCAACATGGTCAGTGGAAACATGGACGAGCCTGATGCTCAACGTTATGTTCATTATCTGTTTTGTGGTTCACACGGTGCTTGAAGAGTGAATCGGGTGGATGAGCATTTCCAGTCATTCCTGGTGTAGCAGAGTGTGAGCGGCCTTTAATAAGATGCAGGTTAGTACAGGTGAGTCTGTCTGCAGCAGCTACAGACCTGGAGATGCAGTTAAGTGTTGATTATCAAGGCAGGAGGACATAAGCCGGAGACATTAGAGGAGGAGGAGGAGGAGGAGGAGGAGGAGGGGGGGGAGGAGGGGGAGGAGGAGGAGGGGGGTGTCTGTGTGAGGTTTGCTGAAAGGCAGGTGGGCACACAAATGGCTGGAAATACAAATCTATCTACTTACCTCGTAATATCTTCTCTATTGGGGACAGTACGTAGAGGGAGACACCGTGGACATGACACATGTTTAAAGAGTCACTACGGGTTTGTTAGCTTTAAAACTCGCTCAGTGTTAGTCAGGATGGGAAATGAAGACAAAACAACAGAAACATGCTGCTAACTGTCGTCTGTAGCTGCACGAGTAAAAACACTTGGCTCATGTTGTGTGTATGTGGAAAAACCTGGCCGGTGTAAACACTTATGGTCTGTCCCAACACCCACACAAGATTACTTTTACCATATACTGTAGAATATTGTGATCAATATGTAAAATACTTGCTAAATGACTACCATGTGCTTATGAAATATAGCCCATCATGTATGTCAACCCACTCTTTTTGGCTAAAAATATAAATGGAAATTAATTTGCAAAAAAAGTAAAAATATAATGATAATATCAATAATGATAATCATTATAATAAAGAAAAGAAAAAAAAATGATAAATGCTTCATGAAAACAGGAGAAATGAGACAAACAGTAGCGACCTCCTCTGTTCCCCTTTTATAGACTTGTTTTAATGTGACGGTCATAAAGTCAGTGTTTATGATCCTTAATAGAGTCATTTCATTTCCTTTTATCACTCACCTTGCTCCTTTTTAAACTCATTCTCCGTCAGGAAGACGGGCCTCATCAACTCCCCGACCGGCGGCTGAATCGACACGAAGAACTTCCTGGTGTGAGTGCTGAAACATGGAGAGAGAAAACATCACTTTCTAGGTGTGATTATGTTTCTAAAAAGGAGCAGAGAATGTCTGACCTATAAACCGACTTTAAAAAAAACAGTATGCAGACAAATGCGACAATTTCAAAACTCAGATCTATATGAGAAATAGTTCATTACAGCATAAGTTCTGCGTCTGCTTTCACACGGCGCTCTGAGAGAGTCCGCACGCTAAAACACAGAATCCATCTCACCAAAGCTGGAAGTTCGCAGCTTGTGTCGAGTCACAGAAATCGATGCCCATCACAGCTGTGGCCGACTCACCTGCCGGCAGCAGCTCTGTCAACACACACGAATAAAAAAAAATAAAAACAACAGTGTTGACAGTGTTGCACAATGTCCTCCACTGCAGACAGACTGGTGTGTTACGTGGGACTCACTGCAAAACATCTAAACTACGTACCAACTCCAAGATGACTCAGTCAGCATGGACACTGTGTGTGGTTGATGTCCACAGGTCATTTAAATAAATGTTGGTGAGACAGCAAATATCTTTAGAAAGACATTTCACTTTCTGCTTTTTTTAAACTTTTTTTATTCCAAAGTAGCATTTTCATTGACGTCCATTGGCACACGTATTGAATTATTTCCTATTAATGCTTTTATTCTCATATAGTAACTTTAAAGACATTAAGTATACTGAGAATGAGAATTTGTCGATTGCACATAATATGCAAAATTAGCATGAAGTTGGCAATCGGGACACGGCACTAGCAATTACATTTCTTTTTTTTTTTTTGCTGATGGAGTAAAATGTACACCATTACCAAATGAATCCATCCAATCTTCTATAAAACGTAATTTTCATTCACGTTTGCTTCTATTCTGTTGCGCTTTCTTTCGCCTGCATTTTATTTTTCTCCCGTTTGATTTTGTTCTAAATGTTACACATTGATCTACACTTACACTGTGCACTTTATGGTTTCATAAATGGTTTCATGGTTTGTGTTTTTGATCATCCCTAGCCATTACCCTAGCACCACCTTTAACTATGTTTATCTCCGTAGGAACAGGACATAATCGTCCAAGTTCAAATCAAAACTACATTTTTCAGATTAAAGGTAAAGTGTCTTTGAGTACCATGAGAAAAGCACTCTATAAATAAAATATATTACTATTATTTCATTATTGGCATATTGTATCTTCCACCTAAAACCTTGTTTAATGTGAGGTGTAAGTAACGCTTCGGCTCCTATGTTTTGTTTTTGTTTTAAACAGCATGTGGAATCCTGGTTTTTGATCACAAGCCAATAAAAAGTGAAATCCCCAGCAAGCCGTCACTCACCGATCTCAGGAAACTCTTTGACCCTCATCCCACACTGGAGCTTCACGTCCTCCATGTGCAGGCTCTTGGTGTCGGAGGTGGCGTTGTTGGTGAATTGCATCTGCACCGCCACCATGTTGCCGTCGGGGCTGAACGGCTGTCGGCTGAAGCAGTACTCCACGGAGAGACCCTCGCCCGTGATCCGGTGCAGCAGCTCGTAGCTCTTCAGCGCACTGGAGGGAGAGATGGTCTGCAGAGGAGCAGTTCCCGTTAGCATGCGAGCTACATTTGTACATTTTTCACTATTTCTGATGGAAATATCTGTTTCTATTCTGTTACTATTTCTGTCAAATAATATTTAAAAGCCACCGAGCGTCAGGTCAAGATATTATTGTTGTGTGAGTGCCACTGACAGATACAATTGTTTACAGGTTATGGGCACTAAAGTATGTTTCTGATCGGCTGTCAGATTCTGATAATGTGTTTTAATTCAGCTCCATACGGAGTGATTTACCACCACAGGGACTTAGAGATTAGGGCTACAATTTGGATAAAGTCAAAGTTAGTTGATGTGTAAAATTCGATTAGATTCAACTTTATTGTCATTGCACAGAGCAGAGGAAAAAGTAGTGAGATAACAAAATGCAATTTAGCAGCGAAGGAGAAGTGCAAAAAGCAGTAACGTGCAGAGCAATGTATACACTATAAAGAATAAATCAAATAAACAGTGAGGGGTAGATATGAATACACCAAGATGTAAACACTATGAACCAGTAAGATGGATAAAATAGGGACATTGCATATTAGTGTACATTATTTTCTAGTAAGTTTTGTCACTTTGACTTAAATAACGGACAGATATTCATATTTTTTCAACCCGAGGAGAACCCCCACTTCAAAGTTTTAAGCATTTATTGCAGCAATATGCTTCTTAGTTTGCTGTTGTGACTCTGCTCATGTTAAAAAATTAAAAAAAACATATTAAACATGAATTCATATTATAAAAAAAAACATTTGAAATTCACCTACAGCTAAATGCTAACAGGCCACGGAGGTGAGGGAGAGCAGGCATCATGTCTTCTAAAATCAGTTTGTCTAACAGAGTGAAGACGAGATAAATGTGATGTGTTCTTACCGCCGGAGAGAGAACGGCGTCAGACAAAGACAATCCCTCCAGGTCGGTCACAAGGCTGCTAGACAGGAAGGTGTTGACGGGCGTCACTTGAGGAGAGGGAGCAGGTTCGACTGTGAAAAGATCAAATCAAGTTTATTTATAAAGCCCAATGTCACAAGCTACACCTCTGTCTCCGAGGGCTTCACAGACTGCACAGGATACGACGCCCTCTGTCCTTAGACCCTCGCACCGCACAAGGAAAAAACTGCCTAAAAGAAACCCCACAATTAAAAGGATGCGTGAGGCGCATTCGACAAGGAAGTGCCCAAATTCAGACCTGACTGTGTTCACCTGTTTGTTATAATATCTCTCATGGGAATTTGTTTTTATGAATTGGCACAGTCAAGTGCACCGTTGCCAAGCTTTGCAGCAACCTTCGCACTGACGTGAGCGTCCTGACTGTATTCTCTTTCAGAGCAGGAGTTTTACAGGAGGCGAAGAAAGAAAAAAAGAAACTCACAGTCGTCGAGGTCGAGCAGAGACATTTCTTTCTTCTCTTTCTTGCACTCTTTCTTCACAGGCTTCGAGGGAGGTTTGGATTCAGCGGCCTGGAGGGAGATGAAAGAACACTGACATGAATACATGAAGATATTCATGTCAGTGTTCTTTTCGATGTAGTGAAGGTCCTTATTTCACCTGTATTTCACATTTTAGGATGTTCTTTCCATACCTTTTTTTTCTTTTTGACTTCTGCCTCAGACTCCGAGTCTTCAGACTCTGATTGGCTGCTTTCAGACTCGCTGTCTTCCTCCTCGTCGGACTCAGACTCTGAGTCGCTCTTACGTTGTTTATTCTTCCTCTCGTGCTTCCTCACCTCTTCTTCACTGCTCTGCTCGCTGGAAATAAAAGCAAAGGTCAGTTAGGGTCACGGAGTTATTACGCACGTATGGCACAGATAATATAATATTAACAGACATAAAGATCTAAAATGCATAAAAACAGTCCATGATTAACACTCAAAAACAGAAGCTTGTGCGACCTTTCGCTTTCCTGCACTGGCTTCTTTAATTCTTTCTTTTTCTTCTTCTTGTCCTTTTCCTCTTCCTCCTCCTCTTCTTCAGACTCAGAGCCTTCCTCGCTCTCCTCACTCTCGGATCCCGACCCGCTCTCCTCGATGCCGCTGACACTCTCCGAGCCGCTGGCGGAGTCCGACTCTGAAGGGATAGAGAGGAGGAACAGTGGGAGTCAGAGGGCGAGGGTCCGTTATTTTACACAGAAAACAGGGACAAATGGGTAAGTCTGCCTGGTTACACCATATCCACAGACATATATACACACTGTACATACATATTGTACATATATACATGTTGTACAGATGCACTTACAGAGACAAGCACAAGAGATGCCATCTGAATTGGTTTTGAAGAGATTTTACAAGTTCTCAATTCCTCATTAAAAAGAGTCGAGATCAAACTCTCACCAATGAAAAAGATACATTTGAATTCTCTCTTGTATTGTTGATGCCCCAGACACATTTGTATATATATATATATATAT